>JAWRVZ010000004.1:11120000-11215741 GCA_037043235.1 Rhodeus uyekii
TGATTTACACTAACCTTGGTCATCTGGAGGCAAGTCGGGTTGGTTGTACAAGAAAAGTAATGGAAAGTCCAGTTCTTCTTGACCGTCGATATTCTCGTATAAATTACTCATTGGACAAGTTTTCAATCCAACACTACCTTTAAAAAAAGTTTGAAAAAGCAAAAAGCAAAAAATAAATAAAAAAATAGATAAAGGATCCCACGATGTTTTCTGCGAAATAAAAACGTTTAGCGAAAGTTACGCCGGTTTCTAAGGCAACGGAGCGAAGTGTCAGTCAGCCGCGCTCGCGCACGAGTGATGATTCTTACTTGTGAGAGCGCGAGAGGCTCAATGCTTCCTGTCTGAAAACACACTCCCTCAGGAAGCCCAAACTAACAATAAAACACACTTTTTAGATGTCAGAATGACATAGACAATGCCTCTCAGAGTTGCAGAACGCAACATAAAATAAAATATATCGGTATATATATATAAAAATATATAGATATGTTTAGAGTGACAGATGCAAATAGAGAGTCTTTGTTTGTACAATGTATCCTGCCGATTGCACCTGCCCTTCCTCATGCCATCTTCTAAGGGTCTTTTAGCAACAACAATGGCGCCACCTGCCGGACTGCCCTGTGAATGCGTGCTTGACATGGCATTTCAAGCAGTGACAGCATTTATAAAATCCCATTGCATTGCGTGAGAAAGAAAAATCATTTTCTCACCACAGAACTGAATTTTTTTTTTACGAATGTATTATGTATGTATCATGGTTAGTTCACAGTACATGCATGCACAATCATGTGCTCCAGATATTTAGGGTAGGTGGGGTAAGATGAACCACCCTTTCATCTGAATATCAACAATTTTGAGATATCGAGGTTAATTGAGCTACTTTAGGAACATAGTCTGTGAAATTGAACTACGTTGAATATCAACATGTTGTGTGTGTGTGTGTGTGTGTGTGTGTGTGTGTGTGTGTGTGTGTGTGTGTGACACACACACTCACTCACTCACTCACACAAAGACACAGACACACTCACTCACACAAAAACACACACACTCACTCACTCACTCACACACTCACTCACTCACTCACTCAAAGACACAGACACACTCACTCACTCACACAAAGACACACTCACTCACTCACTCACTCACACAAAGACACACACACTAACATAAAGACAGACACACACTCACTCACTCACACAAAGACACACACACACACACTCACTCACTCATAAAAAAGACACACACACACACACTCACTCACTCAAAGACACACACACTCACTCACACAACGACACACACACACACACACTCACTCAGACAAATACACACACACACTCACACAAAGACACACTCACTCACACAAAGACACACACACACACTCACTCACTCACTCAAAGACACACTCACTCACATAGAGACACAAAAACACACAGTCACTCACACAAAGACACAGACACACTCACTCACTCACACAAAGACACACACACTCACTCACTCACTCACATAAAGACAGACTCACTCACTCACTCACTCACACAAAGACACACACACTCACATAAAGACAGACACACACTCACTCACACAAAAACACACACACACACACACACTCACTCATAAAAAAGACACACACACACACTCACTCACTCACTCACCCAAAGACACACACACACTCACTCACACAACGACACACACACACTCACTCAGACAAATACACACACACACTCACACAAAGACACACACACACACTCACTCACTCACTCACATAGAGACACAAAAACACACAGTCACTCACACAAAGACACACACACTCACTCACTCACTCACAAAAAGACACACACACTCACTCACTCACTCACTCACTCACACATAGACACACACACAAATTGTTGATATTCAATATCACAGACCACTATGTTCTGCTGACGCAGAAGCCGGCCAATACTGAACCGGCGTTCTCACGTAGATACTGGAAGCGCTGCACTGTTTACAACGTGAACAGCATCAGAAACGCACAAAAAATATCAACACCACTTCATAACATTAAGGTTGAACCAGTGTAGTCACATGCACTACTTTAACGATGTCTTTACTACTTTCTAGCCCATGAAAGTGTATATTTTAGGGGAATTAACCCTTTAATATTTTGACATTTTGTGCCATAACAACAAAATGACCAAATCTTTCTATCAATTCCCAAGAATAACATCATCATCATCCTCCAAGCTAAACTTGAATATAATTAAATAACAGTTTAAAAGTAAATCCATATTGTTCTCAAGGAGAGCATCTTCCCTGATACAGCTTTCCTGTTGCTCTAACTGTAGAGTATGGCGCTTGCAACATCAAGGTCATGGGTTTGATTCCCAGGGAAAGCAAGAACTGATCAGACTGTCAATGTGTTTCTTGAATGCAATGCAAGTCGCTTTGGATAAAAGCATCTGCCAAGTGCATGAATGTAATGTAAATCTCGCCCCATGCATGTAATAATAGTTTGTTAATCTGTTGTTTTTGCTGTGTCATACCTGATTCAATAAGTGTTACCGCTTCCCAAGTAAAATTAATGTCTTTAAATCCTGAAATTTGATTTTTATTATTTCCCCCCCAAAGAATGAATTAGTGATGTAGCACAGTGGACTGAACACGTGCTCGGTGAGTGTTTAATGAAACGCCCGTGATGAAGGGATGGTCCGGCAAGAGAAAGTCACACCGGTCGCGGCGCGCGCCGGATGCTGTTGCCACAGCAACCACGAAGGAGAAATCCGTGCCGCTTCGGATGCTGTATCATTACCGCAATGAGGGGGATGAAGTGATGCTGGTCGGACAGATGGGACCCGGAGACCGACCGTGACTCACCGCAAAAGCGACGAGAACGACAAAATGTTTCGGTAATGGACGAATGTTACATCAAACCGGAGGGACGACGCTGGAAACGAGCGTTTTCGAGCCGCAATCAAGACCTGAGGGTGAGTGTCATTGCGGATTATAAACGCGTTTTAGTCCTTAAAGTGTTGATTCGCATTAAACGCGTTTTCACCGCATAATCGCGTTTCCACGCAACGCGATCGAAGGAAATGTTTACGATGAACGCGACTTTTTTTCCCCCCAAAGGCAAAAATTGTTTTAATAATTAATTGCATTTATCCAAGCTGTCATTTTAAATATTAAATCGACGTACGAGTTAGAAAAGCGATGAAAAATTATCAATAACAACGTAAAATTAAATCATCGGGACGGATATCGTTATTTATGCGATTTGTTTATTGCTAAAAACGAGTCGTTTTTCATTATCAATGTTTGTTATTCTGTTGCTCGAATAAAATTCACTCAAAACGATGAATATAAAAAATACCTGTTGGACCAGCGATGAGCATTAAAGTACCTTAACAAATATATTTAACGCAAAATAATAAATGTTGAAATCTTTTTAGTTCTTTTGATATTATGAAACGGTCTCTTTTATAAACAGCTCCTGTAATTTGCATAGCTAATTTATCAACCGTCTCAATGACAAATGCACATATCTCTCACAAGTCTTGATATTTTAATGGATAGATACTAAAATATGAAGATGATTCCGTATGCACAAATAGTTAATGAATAACGTGATCAGGCTATATGTCCATTTCTCTGTTTACAGTGTGCATAAGTCAACAAGAATTGTTTGGAGAGTTGTTGTATTGAGCACATGATATCTAGCTTTATCAGACTCTTCAATAATGAACTGTGAATACAGTCATCCAGAGAAGAGGAAGAAAAAAAGAGAGAGAGAGTGAGACTTAGCATGTTATATAATGTCTTATGTGGAGGATGAATTGTAATTACCTCACTGAAAAAGCCTCTCAAACGCCATCATTACAAGTCTGCCGCTTTGAAGAGTCAGTTCTACATGCAAGACAAACATATTAAGACTTTTTTTTTTTTTGCATGTATAAAAGCAACATAATTGTCTAAAATGATTAAATTCGATTTTCACTAAGAACATGTGAGAGCGTGCTAAAGATGGAAAGATTTAAAGTGTTTTGCAAAATGGCTTGTCTTAGCAAAGCCCAATGGTGACTTGAGGACGGGTTGATCATTTACAACTGTTAGTTGATGTCTTACAAGCAAAGGGCCGGTTTTATAAAATATCTCCCTTCCAAAACTGGACACACATGTAGACCTTATTCAGAGCGAGGCTGTGAGGGACAGACTTGTTGTGTTTTCAGAGGCATCCACTATAAAAAGCTGTATGAACCTCCTAGAGCACTTATCATTTCCCATCATGTAATCTGGAGTTTTATGTCTACTGATGTTCCTTGGAAAGATATTTTTGCAGTGTTTCGTCAGCTGGACAATCCAAAAACACATGAAATAACAGCACAACCCAATGAAGAGATAGATTCACGTCTATCCCTCACAGCCTTGCTTTCATTCCCGTTAAAAATCAAAGATGGCGCTGCTGTGAATAAGGTCTATGTACCCCTTTTTCCAGGCCACTGGTTACCTGTGTGGGTTTTAAACCTGCGCTCGAGTGAATAGCACGGCTAATACGCATGTGAAATCACCACTGAGCTGTCGCACACAATCAGGAACACACACACACACACAAAGCTTTCGGAATAAGCACAGTCCAAAAATGTAAGATACTTTCTAAGAAACCCGTATCTATAACAAAACACTAAACCTGAGGTCGCACAATGTATTAATAGCATCTCTTGTAACGTGTTGAACGGATCTGAAGATGTATCTTCTATAGTGCAGTTTATCTTTATCAGTCTGATATCCTTCCGTTCGGTTGTCAAAACAAGGGCACATTTAGTGCTGATGTGCGGATGGCTCTGCTGGATGCAATGAGTTGCTGTCAGTCTTGGCATAAATTAAATTACTGGTCAAAAAGAAATCGAATAGGAGGTTTATTTACCTGTATTGTGCATTAAAATCTCGTTAGTTTTGCACAGAAATCAATATTATGTGCATTGCTGCCTGATGATGCACCTCATTCCTGTCAATACATTGAACTCCGTGCCAAAATCTAAGCCAATTGTCTTTCCCAGGTCTTATTTTGCAGAAAATGTGTTTTGTTTTTAAAACCTTGCTCTGCCCATCCATTTTAGCTCAAACAACGTGGACCAGATAACCATTGCCATTACTGTTGTATTGCCTTTCTAAAACCCTGCCAATTTAACACATTACACACGCATTACAGAAATGATAGGAAATAAAAATGAAGAACTGTTACCATTGATACATGAAGAGACGCTCTTGAGGATGAACTTGACCTTTAGTCTCCACGTCTCAGTCAAAAAGCTTCCTCAAGTGTGTTTCAAAAGAGTTCCTGATGGATAAAAGTCCAATCTTTTAGTTTTTGCTCATTAAATACCTTGTTATATATGACATGGATGCTGCTTAAGGTGATTCTACTTCTAGTACAGGAAGGGAATATTGTTGCTTTTTGATTTCATATTTCATCAGTCCTTTGCCTGGAGATCTGTACCTTCCGGCAGCCCTTTAATTCTCAAGCATCAGTTACACATCTAATGTGCATTTTGCTGCACTAGTGCAAAAAAAAAGCTTGGTCAGGAACCGAATAAGAGATGCTGCATTCACGCCATGCTGCAATTACCAGTACTGTAAATTAGAGATTACAACACGTAACGTTCTACTTGATGCTGTTCACGTCGTCAGACTGGGAAATATACAGTTTGATATGGAAACACAAACAACGCCTTAATTAATCAGTCAGATGCTACAAGTAGGAGCGCACAGAAAAATCCCAGCTTACAAGATGTAATCACAAGAACATATGTGCTTTTTATAAGTTGACATCTCGTAATTACGGTAATTACAACATGATGTGAACGCACCTACAAAGATACACAACTATTTTATTCTGACCAAAATCACTTAAACACAAATCACATCAATTAATCAAGCCATTTACATAAATAGGAACATACCAGGAAAACTGTGGTAAGTTATAAAAAGGTCATTGTACTTCAACATTAGTTAAACATTCATGACTTGCTCAAAATACATTTTAATGCTCCTGAAAAGAAGAAACAGATGAGTATACTCTTGTTAATGTTTTAGGCTATTTATAGTCATGCCCTTTTATTGTTTTTCATAACATAGGCTTTATCAGCATATCTAATCTAACTGAACTACTTTAGCCATCTTTGGTTTGTAAATATTGGTTGTCAGCCTGGAAGCACCAGTTTGACTTAAATGACTCTCTGGTCCTTAACGCGCATTATCAACATAGCCGATCCTTAACACGCGCATTATCAACATAGCCGATCCTTAACACGCGCATTATCAACATAGCCGAACCTTAACACGCGCATTATCAACATAGCCGAACCTTAACACGCGCATTATCAACATCACCGATCCTTAACACGCGCTTTATTAACATCACCGATCCTTAACACGCTCTTTATTAACATCACCGATCCTTAACATGCGCTTTATTAACATCACCGATCCTTAACACGCTCTTTATTAACATCACCGATCCTTAACACGCTCTTTATTAACATTACCGATCCTTAACACGCGCTTTATTAACATCACCGATCCTTAACACGCGCTTTATTAACATCACCGATCCTTAACACGCGCTTTATTAACATCACCGATCCTTAACACGCTCTTTATTAACATCACCGATCCTTAACACGCTCTTTATTAACATCACCGATCCTTAACACGCGCTTTATTAACATCACCGATCCTTAACACGCTCTTTATTAACATCACCGATCCTTAACACGCTCTTTATTAACATCACCGATCCTTAACACGCTCTTTATTAACATCACCGATCCTTAACACGCTCTTTATTAACATCACCGATCCTTAAAACGCGCTTTATTAACATCACCGATCCTTAACACGCGCTTTATTAACATCACCGATCCTTAACACGCGCTTTATTAACATCACCGATCCTTAACACGCGCTTTATTAACATCACCGATCCTTAACACGCTCTTTATTAACATCACCGATCCTTAACACGCTCTTTATTAACATCACCGATCCTTAACACGCTCTTTATTAACATCACCGATCCTTAACACGCGCTTTATTAACATCACCGATCCTTAACACGCTCTTTATTAACATCACCGATCCTTAACACGCGCTTTATTAACATCACCGATCCTTAACACGCTCTTTATTAACATCACCGATCCTTAACACGCGCTTTATTAACATCACCGATCCTTAACACGCTCTTTATTAACATCACCGATCCTTAACACGCTCTTTATTAACATCACCGATCCTTAACACGCTCTTTATTAACATCACCGATCCTTAACACGCTCTTTATTAACATCACCGATCCTTACGCTTTATTAACATCACCGATCCTTAACACGCTCTTTATTAACATCACCGATCCTTAACACGCGCTTTATTAACATCACCGATCCTTAACACGCTCTTTATTAACATCACCGATCCTTAACACGCTCTTTATTAACATCACCGATCCTTAACACGCTCTTTATTAACATCACCGATCCTTAACACGCTCTTTATTAACATCACCGATCCTTAACACGCGCTTTATTAACATTACCGATCCTTAACACGCTCTTTATTAACATCACCGATCCTTAACACGCGCTTTATTAACATCACCGATCCTTAACACGCGCTTTATTAACATCACCGATCCTTAACACGCTCTTTATTAACATCACCGATCCTTAACACGCGCTTTATTAACATCACCGATCCTTAACACGCGCTTTATTAACATCACCGATCCTTAACACGCGCTTTATTAACATCACTGATCCTTAACGTGCATCTAGGTATCTAAATTCAAAGCTTCGTTATCATTTTTCATCCCATTTAAACTAAACATGAAGTTGTTATATATTCAAGAGATTGCACTTAATTGGTTGAATTGGCACTCAAAATAGCTGAAAATAAAGGTTTACATGTTGGAACTAACATTTCAAATAAGAAGCGTTTCTGAAGGGCTGCATGTTCCTCAAAAGGCTGACGTAAACATTGGAGCCGGCAGGTGAGCTGCTATTATTTATGTAACCCACAGCACCAGGACACAGATGGTGTTTTCCTGTGAACGCCCATTGCATCTTTATTTCCGCTTCTCACACAAACACACAGCCTACACACAGACGCAATCGTCTCCTGCCGTTACTGGCACTATAGGTCACCAAAGCAAGACGATTAAAAACACCAGCTGATACTTTTCATCATTTTCACTATTCAAATCATGACACTCGAACGTTAATGATTTAAACAGACAAAAATTGATTTTTCGTTACAGACCTCAGGATTGAGTTTGTGAGTGAATCTCCCAAAACACATCAATTTCACCCCAAAATTAATTGCATTATAGCCTATTTTAGGATCCCTGAAATTTTTTCTATTCTGACATTTTCATGACAATTAAGCACATTTTAAAAATAAAGTCACGGAGGCTCTAAATATTTTTGTAATTCCCATTTTTATTAATAGTTATTACTTTAATTCAGATATTTTTTAATAAATATGAAGGTAGTACAACAAATACTGCCATGATATATAACACTGCCTGGCCCAAAACAAAGGGCAAATGCTTAAGAGTCTATAAATGGATCTGATGGAATACAATATAATGTTATTTCCATCAAGAGGTGCGTAAATGTTTGGTCAAGATCGTAATGCAAGAGTCCAGCACTCTGTAAAGTCTCCTCCAGCACATCCCAAAGACTTTTAATGGATATAAGATCTGGATTCATCAATTGATGTGAGAAAATAATGTTTCTTCCTACATGGTTGCTTCAGAAATGAAAAGCGGCATACTCCATTTAGGGTTAGAAGAACTGTTGTCAAACATGCTAGAAACATAATAATCATTGCAATGATTATCCAACCATCTAAATCCAAACACATATACATATATTCTTATTTCGTTATTATAGGTTGAAATACCACTCATGTTTGTGAAGGTTTCATAAGACGTGTTCCATAAATGGAAGTATTAGCTAATTTAGGCAGATGCATATGCTTGCCATTTCAGGCTGTACGCACTTGATTTTCTTGCCAATGTTTTTTAAAGCCAGCAAAAGTAAAGATCCAGGCCCTGAATTTCAGCATCACACAAATTGCATTTAAAAATAGCACATTATTAACCAGAATAAGACCCTATATTTACAAGCCACTTGGAAACTGCAGCCATGGCCCAAGTATAACACAGTTAACATATTCCACTGCAAAGGCATTGATTACACTGCTAAATCTAGATGTGCCCGTAGCATGTATTGACTCGCTGCTGTTTTAATGGCAAATAAATTATGTCTCGGTAGCGTTCTTTTAACCTTCGCTCCTTCACTTCATCTTGGATGTCGTGTTTGACCCACTGGCTTTTATTCAACACTGTCTGCTGCCATTTATGTGACCCGGCTGAAGAACCCTTAGAGACAAGCTGCCATATAATGTCAAAGTCATAATTTCAGTGCATCTCTGAGTCCTCGACTGTTGGACATGAGTGTGTGTGTGTTTGTGTGTGACAGTCCTTATCACAGTCATCAAGGTTGGGGAGGGGGGTGGGGGGGGGGGGGGGGGGGGGATGTATCCTCTAGCGCCGCACACATGCTATTTATAGACCGGCTTCAAATTCTAACAACCTGCGCTTTGAGACATGGAAAGAGAGATGCAGAAATAAAACAATGAAATGTTTCGTTGTGGGAAATTAAATGTGCATGTTCGCCACGCTCTTATTATGTTAACATCCACTTGCATCACTTGTTTGCCTCTCAGTGTCAGATCGGAGAGAGTCACGTCCACAGGGAATCAGGAAATACAGACGCTAATTACCTACATAATCAACTTTATACGTCCTTTATCAGCCGTCGCTTGAACGGTTCAACACACCTATGCTTGGCGAGCACATATGAGCATCTCCTTTAAACATCCCCTATAGTTAATAAAACCTTTGTAATAAGAGACATTTTGCATTTGCATTTGCGAGAATGGACAAATACTTTAAACCCACCTGTTAGATATTCAATAAACGTTCTCCTCCATGTAACCAAATACTTGGGGTAAATATTTAAGAATTTGTCATTAAAATTAAATCATAAATCTGAATCCTGGAATGTTTTTGTAGGGCAGTGTGTGTGTGCTTTCCATCACACACTCCCACCCTTATGTTGACACTTCTATACGCCATGAAAGGAAGGGCTTGATGATTGTGAAGGGTTTTTAGAAATGCTGGCTCAATGACATTACAAGGCTTTTACTCACTGGATCTAGATAACACCTCTGGTCTCGTCTCTCTTTTTGGCAGAACGAACACAGATCTTCACGAACTCCGATGACATCTCTGCGGACTTCATCCGAATCTACGATTCTTCCACCTCATTCCAAAATCAACTATGGATAACAACGCAAAAACATGCTCTTTGCCCAGACTCTGATTTCACAGAAATTGACAGACGCTTGACAGCCCTGCTATGGATTATTTTTTGACCTCTGTTGTCAGCTATATTTATTTCTTTATTGTCTCTTTGGGTTTGTCTTTCTCTAAATAATGCTGGAAAAACCCACGTAAGTTTCTGAAATCGCATATGAACAGTGAATGAAGATACTCATTTAGCATGCACTGATTTCCTGTATTGTATTTTTAGAATTATTTTCTTGTCATAAATATTTCAGGGTGTCATATGGATATATATATATACACGATGTTAAGTTGTCTCTTAGGATTCCATTTTGACTCTATGGACCTGTAATCAGCATTATGAATTTAAGCAATTCTTTTTAGTGAAAAACCAACACAAAACCAAAAAAAAAAAAAAACACACCAAGGGCTACCAAGGACGGTGCTCAGGTGCTGCTAAAATCTGCTTAGTTTGAACATTCGCACCTGTTTCCTGGCTCTTCCAGACCTCTTTCCATCCCTCAGGATGAGCCAGAAGTCCGACTCAGAGACTGAGGGCTCCCAGGCGCCGGTGATTTACACAGTAGAGGAACTGGAGTGCAAGATATGCTACAATCGTTTTGACACCCGGGCCCGCAAGCCCAAGGTGTTGAGCTGCCTGCACCGCGTCTGTGCCAAATGTCTCAAGAAGATGGTTGAGTTGGACTCCTCTCCGAGCATCATCAGCTGCCCCTTCTGTCGCCACGAGACTCACGTCCCTGATGAGGAGATCTGGCTTCTTCAAGATGACAGCAACATCCTGGCTATTCTGACTTACCAGGACCGGGCGCGCAAGAGCGGCACCGCACCCAGCAGCGAGGTCCTTTTGACGCCCAACAGCCTGAGCGGAGGTGAACAGGCCCATAGCTCCTCCGATTGCCTCGTCATCACAATCATGGAAGTCCCTGGAGAGTCGCAGTCCTCAGACTCAATGAGCATGCTGAACATGGTGCGCTTGTATCGACCAGCAAGCCTGGACTCCTTACCTTGCCACCTACCCGTGCAGAAGTGTCGGGCATGGACGTCCCGTTCGGTTCCCCGCTTTCTGATGGGTTTCCTCTGCCTGGTCTACTTCAGCTCGTTGCCTCTGGGGATCTACTTGCTGATGATCCAGCAGCTCACGATGGGAGTGATCCTGGTCAGCCTGGTGCCCTCCACCCTGGTCCTTTGCGTATTCTATGGCTTCTGCCAATGTCTGTGCCATGAGATCATGGAGGCAATCGCCACATAGCAGTCCTTGGTCTGACACCTGACCTAGCAAAACCTGTAAAAGAACAAAAGCCAAAAGACTGATACACATTTGCTAATCCCAGACACCCATTTTATCCCGTCACACCAGATTATACCAGCATCTACCAGTGAACTCCTTGTAAAATCACCTCACATTGTATGCAGGGCAAACTATACTTGACTTTAGCAGTTAAAAGCTTGATTACCAATACAAGCTATAGGTATTGATTTTGGACTGCATCAGAACGCTGTGGTTTTGTATCACGTCTTAGCTCACCCAACGGGTCTTCAACAACTGTGATATAAATAACACACAACAGAGAATATATGGAAACCACAGGATGTGTTCTATAATACTAGATGAATCTCTTCATGTTCTGTTGTCTTACAAATATCTGTGGTATAAATTCAATCACTGTCTCAATGTTCTCGTTGAAGTTCCTAGTTGCCTTTGTAAGGCATGTCAATGGCCAAGCTGTAACGTATATGTAAAATAAGTGAATTTGCGTTTGTCATTGCTATGAGAATGGACAAATACTTTAAAGCCACCTGTTAGATATTCAATAAAGTTTCTTCCATATCTAACACAATTGTAGATTAAACTGTAAAGGCTTTACAGTTAAGGCCCGAGGACCAGATATGTTGAATGAAGACCAGGAGTCAGAAGTGCAGTCAATTGAAGAAATTTTAGTGAAGTTTAGTTTGCAGTTTCATCAGCAGAAGTAAGTTCGTAGAAGGAGTTCGTAGGCCGCCCCACTTACAATAACATTGTTAAAGCAATTATACTCTAACAGAGGTTACTAAGTCATTGCTGAAGGATAAATTATTCTGATTGGCTAAGAAAGAAGGAAAGAAAGATAAACAACTAGTAATTCCACACAAGAGCAGATAGTCTGAAGCATATCTTCGTTGATCACGTGGTGGACGGGTTCGTGACGTGGCTTTTCGAAAATAGGAAGTCATTCCGTCTCCTTATAGTGCCAATTAATCACCTCACCAATACAGACCATATTAACGCATTATTTATCATTAATTATCTTTACAAATTATTCAAATAAGAATATATATACACACACGGCAATGGATACACTATCAGATACACTTACCATACTTTGGATTGCATGTCCAAATGGCCCAAAATATAATAGCTATAAATAAATCATGCTTTATATACAAGGAATACCCTTACATCACAATTTTGAGCGTGAAGTTATGATTATGACTGAGAAGTGACGTCAGTGCCTATTACAGCTTTGCTGTTTTGCTAACTGAATGAACTAATATTACTGGTGTTGCTCAGGAGACTTAACCCACGGGAACATACATGTTGCATCAAGCGACACACAGCTTTCAAACAAGCCCAAGTAACCACAAGAGAGTCAATAAAGGATCCCCGTCTGTTCCTCCACAATACGACACCACTCTCCCTGTGGACAATTAACTTCACATAAACCACTGTGCACAGCACTCGCGTTATCACACACACCCATCTGTGTATATATATATATATATATATATATATATATATAGACGACCGTGAGTCATTTTGCATGGATCTCCTGATCTACAATCTTGTCCTGTGCGGTTTTCTTTTCCTTCTGAAAAAGAAAGAACTTGGACATAATGATCTACAGCACAAAGTGTTCTGGGAGCATTTACTGCAAGGTTTGGGCCTGATTTTAACAAGTGTCCCTGAAGACCGGCCTTTATAGAAGCTTTGGAAAAAAGAACAGAGGTGAGCATGTGAATACAAGCAGGTTGGCAGAAGCGTCTCAAACGGAGAAACAGGACTGTCAAAACAGCTTGCGAGTTTCAGAGGGCTATGAAATCAAGATATCTCTGAGGCTCGGTTAATCGTAAGTGGCTTTTTTCTTTCATAAAACATTTTAAACAAATGCAAACACAAGTAACCTGTAGTTTTAACTTTATCATGTCAAAACAATATCATATATAAGGTAAAATAAGAAATATTTCTGTATCTGGCAGACGCTTTTATCCAAACGACTTGCATTGCATGCAAGAAACACATTGACATTCTAATCAGTTATTGCTTTTCCTGGGAATCAAACCCATGACCTTGATGTTGCATGCACCAATGCTCTACTGTTTGAGTTACAGGAAAGAACAATTGTTACAGTCCTTAAAAAACAACTTTAAAATACTTAATGCAATGAAAGAACATTACACATTACTGACTGTAAACATATCATTTAATTGAGATTAGAAGAAGCTTAATTTCATAGTGTATCTAGTCATTTAAATGATTGATTTTAAGACCAACAATAACTCTAAAATACTCTATTAAGTTTAGGTCAGTCACAACACAAGCGATAATGAATCGCTGGCGGCAGTCAGTGGTGGAGATCCAAACCAGAAAGAGGCAAGTGAACGAATGTGAACGGGCACAGGCCGCCCTGAGCAAAGTGACAGCCTGCTTTCAGCAAATGGCAACCTCCTTGGGGAGCAACGTGGACGGGAGCTTCCTTAGAGAGGAGCTGGAGGAAACCAGGACAGTGGCTCATAAAATATGCTCAGGTAAGATAAGACAAGTAGTAAAAAAAAGACAAGCAGAACAAGAGCTTTAGAAAATACACTGGAACCAGTTTGGTGATGGTAGAGAAACATCACACTCTCCTTTCAGTACTTTGGTTGGTCATATTCAATTACGCAAGATTCACACTGTTGAGAGTTCACTTGCTCGCCTCATGTTTCAGGGCTTCACCGGAGGCTGCTCGCACTGCTGACAGAAATGGAGCAAGGACAAGAGGACAAAGAACAGGTCGAACGACTTTGGGTGACCTTCTTGTCCAGCTTGGAAAACTTCCAGCAAGTCCTAAGAAAGGTCAGAACCTTGCAGGAGATGTTCCCCCTCACCCAGCGCAAAGATCGGCAAGCCCTCGTCAACACAGGTTTCGCCGGAGGACCGTCGGAAGTAGCAGCTCGAGCAGCCATGGTGCAAACGCCGTGGTTATCCATCGAGGAGACGGAAAGAACAGACCTGAAGACCCACATAAAGGAGGTTGATGTTCTGCTTGAGGAAATGCTGCAGAGAGTAAATGTGCCACTGTGGTCTGTTGAACCAACACAAGGAGCTGATGGTGGGCAAGAGGACGATGAAAGTTTGGAAGACATGATGGAAGTGGAGGTTGTGTCTCAGAATAATACATCAGGTTGTTGCCATCACTACAACTGTAAAGCAGGCTGTCTGCTATGTTTGCTCAGCTAAGCTCAGGAACTTGGTGAAATGAATGGTTGTTGACCATCATTCTTTCCAATCCCTTTATCTAAACCTAGATTTCCAATGTTTTTCAGACTAAACCTTATTTTCAGTGGCCAGTTGCTCAAACTAGCCTTACAACTCAGTCAATTAAAACTGGGCATAATTTTAAGAGAGTTGAATAAAGTAGTTTGGTCTCGATTGAATCTGAAACATAATACTAGAGTCGTCTAGTTGGTCATTCCAAACACGGTGGCACAGTTTATGCAAAGGTCCACTAAGCATTTATAATGTAAATATCAAATAAAACTTAACATTCTGGTCTTACGTCCCACCTTTTTTATTCCAATAACTATACACATTTCATTCAGCATTTTATTCAGGCAAGTTTAATACAACACAGAAATAATATACACACATACCCATTACAGAAAACTGACATTATAAACAAGAAAAGAGACGGAGATAAAACAAGAGGCAGAAGTTTGTTCATTTCTTGTAGGTCGCGTGCAAATGGGCTTTGAAGGCTGCAACAAGCGATTTGAAACAGGTCAGATTATTGCCACTCACAAACAACCAATTCACTAAAACGCAAAATGTGTTCGGCATGCGCTCTTACCTTCCTGGTCATCCCATAATTCGGCAGCTGTGGAGTTCATTGGACTATCATTGTTGGGTTCTAAAAACAAGAACTTATAAGTACAATGATCCAGACCAGATGGTTGAATAACTTTAAAAAACAAATTAGACATGCTACTTTATACACCAAGAGAAAGGAGTTCACCTTATAAGAAAGACTGTACATGTGCAGGTAGGTAGGCAGGTGCATGAAACCCTTTGGTATAAGGTTATGGTTGCCATAATGAAACATGGGTTGCAAGAAAATTAACCTACAGAACCAAGGCTGTCTTAATATTTTCCCTTAATTACTTGAGTTCCCTTAAGTTCTGTAATGTGTTGCAAAGAAGTCCCTAATAACCATTTTACCCTAAAAAAAAAATAAAAAAATTAAGTGATCAAAAGAGGACATCTGTTGAACTCAAACCCGACGATGATGTCATGTTAGCGGAGGAAGTACTGCATTTTTACCAATCAAAATAAACCCGTTTGAAAAATGAGGTGAAACTATTGTATACAAAGTTCTCATATTTTTCTTCCATCACTTCCACAGTGCTTGAGTTATTCTGCCCAACATTTATATAAATAAAAAAATATTTTACAAAAAGAGCTTTTTGTCCTCAATCCAGTTTGGTTTAGATTTCTTGTTTCCAGAACTATAAAGCCGGTTAGAGCACAGATTCACGGCAAGGTCACCAGACGCATCATTCGTTTGTCAAAATGCATAAATGTTTCTTAGATATGAATGTAATTTAATAAATTTATCCGTTTTCCGGTGTTGTAGCTGGAGTAAAATGTGCTAAATTTAAGACTGTGTAATCCATCAAACCGCTTTAATAGCCTCAACCCAAATATCAGTACAGTTTAATACACGATTTAGCAAATGTCATACTCGTTTAAAAGTCAGTGGTCCATTATGTTCAGTTTATTGTGATATTTCGTAACTATAGCATCCGCATATCCATTGCCATGTTTTGCCAGCATCGATCACGAAATGCTTTGTATAAACACTCAGGTGTGGGTGACGGTTAAGATGTTTGTTGCAACGGGATACTTAAGCTAAACCGCTCAATGTTTCACGCAACCGGAGCCAGGGCATAAATGGGCTCAGCCGGTGAATAAAATCATTAATGCAAAACGAAATCATTAAAGAAAATCCTACTGTGTGGTTTAAACTTCAACTAAACAACCGAGCAATACAAAACAAAAATCAGAACCGACCTCCTAGTAGACTCTGAATGGACAGCAGTATGGAGCGAACATCGTAAAGTGCCGACCACTTATCCTTCAAAATGTCTAAGCAGATGAAACCATTCTCATCAACGTTCGGGTGGAAACATCCGGTGACGAACTTCACCCGAGGGGCGTTGTAGGGGTATCCGCTAGGAAACTCCAGCGCTAGTTTGTACCTCAAACCTTCATAAACCTAAAACGAGGGAGAATGTACATTTATGCGGGATTCTCCGACTACAAGAATCACATTTCCTTAGATCAAGTGAACAACAACTCCCACCGTTCCTACAGCGCCATCTATTGTGCCGATCCACTTGAAGAGATTGTCAGACTCAGGAAACGCCGAAATCCCCTTGTCTCCCGACATCTGTATTGACAAAGCATTGAGTTAAACTAGTGGCTCTAACAGTAGAGAGAGGTGCTTGCAACCCCAAGGTCATGGGTTCGATTCCCAGGGAAAGCAAGAACTGATTAGAAAGTCAATGTTTCTTGAATGCAATGCAAGTCGCTTTGGATAAAAGCGTCTGATAAATGCAGAAATTTAAACGCTTAAAGGTTAGTTGAGCCAAAAAGACTAATTTACTCGCCCTCAAATTGTTCCAAAACCTCTATGAATGTTTTCCTCGTGTTGAACACAAAGATCATGTTTTGAAGAATACAGGTAATCAAACAGTTGATGGATCCCATTGCCTTCCATAGCATTGAAAGAAAATAAATTCAATGGAAATAAATGGGGCCCTTCAACCGTTTGGTTTCCAATATTCTTTAGTTTTTAAGGAAGCACACATACGTGCACAAGATATCCGTTAAAGAGCACTTCATCTGCGGTGCACAAACATCTTTAAGACGTCAGTTTTACCGTCATTCCAAACAAACATCATAGACATTTTCTAACGACCATTTAACGTCCAAATTTAGAAACCTAGAGATGTATTGCAGATGAGCAATCGCTCTAAAAACCTCATCTTCCAGATGTAAACACGTTTCTGAGATGTGTGCGCGCGATCAGGGACAGGTTTGGTACATCTTGAGGTTGCATAAATTAGATAATTATCATTTTTGGTTGAACTACACCTTAAAAGAGGCCAAATACAATATTGTTGTATGTAAAAGTCTTACCATTAGAGTCATCAGCTCTTGCTGAAGCCTATAGAGGGAAAGAAGAAATATTGAACATTAACGTGGAAAAGCTCAAGTTTTTCTAAAAATGAGAGACGCATGTAAAAGTTTTATCAACTGCCATGAAACAAACAAATGTAAGGGGACAGACCCGAGTTACACAATCAGATTACTTTAATAAAGTAATGCATTACATTTAAAACAGAATGTTACTTTCTTCAAACAAGAAACACAAGTTACTTCGTTTTCCCATGTATTGACTGACAGAAATCAGGAGTAAGTGCAGAGGCTGGATAGTGTGTGTGTGAGAGAGAGAGAGAGAGTGTTTGAGCAAGGGTAAGAAAGTGTGTGTGAGACAGCGAGTGAGTGTATGTGAGAGATAGAGAGCGTGTGAAAGAGCTTGTGTGTGTGCGTGAGAATGTGTGTGAGCAAGGGTAAGAAAGTGTGTGTGAGACAGCGAGTGAGTGTATGTGAGAGAGAGAGAGCGCGTGAGAAAGCAAGAGTGTTTGTGAGCGAGTGATAGATACAGTAAAGTACTGACAAAAAGTAAAGCAATCAATTACTTTTTGAGGGAGTATATGAGCATATTAACTATTAAGGCAGAATTACAATTTTACAGTTCACTTGTTCACGTGACCTTTAATTCAAGCACAATTCACAACATTTCAATACAAATTACGTGTTTCCTGACGAGTCAAAGCAGAAAACAAGCAAATCAGAATCTCAGTTGCTAAAGGACTCCAGATTACAGGAAGAACACCGACATATTCAATCCCACATGCACTTCTTTCAGAGAAAAGCACATGTTGAGAAAAACATGTGAAACACCACAAACAAATCAAACCTTTTCGTGACAGATCCTTTCGACGCGCTTCCGCTCGCCTCGCTGCCCTTCAGCGCGAGCGTCGACGCAGGATCCATATTCTGCGAGGCCATCGCGTCAAATCTGCGAGGAAAAACGCCTTTACTG
Organism: Rhodeus uyekii; assembly: GCA_037043235.1. Lineage (NCBI taxonomy): Eukaryota > Metazoa > Chordata > Actinopteri > Cypriniformes > Acheilognathidae > Rhodeus > Rhodeus uyekii. The sequence goes on from JAWRVZ010000004.1 coordinate 11,138,814, forward strand.
ATCCTAAACAACCTAATTTATACAGCAACATCATAAAATGTACATAACCCAACTGTAAATACTCATTAATCACAGTATTAACCAACGAGACATGTATATTACCGGCTGCGTTCAGTGCCGTCGACAAAACCAACTGACGAACTGTTTTAAATCGCATCCCGCCCCCGTTTGAACTTAAATTGACAAACAGGATTCTCCTCCTTATCACAATTTCGACCAATCAGAAGCCCGGATTACGAAAATAGCGTTCGCATAGCAACCAATGAGCGTTGACGCATTGAACAGTGTGATCTGACTGGTTGATACAGAATAATGGGCGTGTCTATAACCGTCGACTAGCGTAATGTATCTATGCTCATATTTAAAACATACAAAAACAATTACTATAATATACCGTATTCAGCACAAACAGTTTATTGGTCAATACATTTACATACAATAATAAACCGTTGTACATTTTAATTTATATGACATACAGTAGGAGAGTGTAACAGGTATGAAATTCATCTAAAAAAATCATTTAAATAGCCAACTTTTTTTAATAAGCCAGAAAAATGTCAAATTTTTTCTTCCATTCAAGATTATAAAAATGACTATGGTAAAAAAAATATCCTGGTTCATTGTGTAATTGTTTTTGTTACTCAGAATAAAGTTGCATTTTTAAAAAGCGAGAAATACAGGGGAGAGACTACTAAATAAATTCCCTTTTAAAACAGACATGACAAATTCACAAGATTAATGTGTTAAAAAATATAATAATTGATCAAGAAAACACACATGCGAAACAAACAAAAAAAATGTCCATTAGCCGCAGAATTTAAACAGTCATTAAGTCTCTACATGTGCCTCATTAGATATTCAATTTTTTAAATACAAATTCATGAAAAACCATACTTTTTTGATAGAAAAGAAAGTGAATCAGATCTGCACCATGAAATGTGGAAATCTGATTTGCCAAATAAACCTGCAACACAGTAATTCCTGGGCAACTTGATCATAATGCCTGGGTCTACTGTGAACATCGTCAAATAAAACAACAAAAAGCTCTAGTTTTGCTAAATGGATAACGCTGAAGTGCGTTCGTTGTCCATCGACTCGCCTCGTGAGGTCGGGATTACATGGTAACATCACTTTCTGCTTTCTGTGCTTCCATCGCTTTCTGCATCTTCTCCACCATCCAAACGGGAACTAGAAATGGTTTCAATTCATCCAGCTTCAATTCAGGACAGTCCCTAAGAATCCAGAGAAAATATGATGATGCATGTTGACTTTTTAATCTCACAATTGAGACTTTTTTCCCTCAGGATTGCATCCTATAAAGTTGCAATTGCAAGAAAAGAAAAAAACCGACACTTGTTACCGTTCGTATGACTGAAATTCACATATAGTTATGAGCGTTTAGTTCCCGACGCAAAGCAGTCGACCAACCAGAACAGACTAGGCCGGTTGACCAATCAGAGCAAAGCAGACTCGTGGAAAGGAGGGGCTTAGAGAGACTGAATCTTCAAATTAACCATTTTTATTAATGAGAAATATGCAATAGATATTATGAGAAAATTAGTTTTAGTTTTTTTAACTTTTGATGCATGTTAATCTTTTGAAAGAATATGTATGTTTTTAACAACTAAATAATAAATCAATCTTGATAATCATATGTTTGTTGAGCATCAAATAATCATATTAGAAAGATTTGTGGAGGTCATGTGACACTTAAGACTGGAGTAATAATGCTGAAAATACAGCTTTAATCACAGGAATACATTTGTTTAAATGTAATTATTTTACATTGTAACAATATTATTGTTTTAACTGTATTTTAGATCAAATAAATTCAGTCTTGGGGAGGAGAAGAAACTTCTATCTAAAACATTTTCTAGTTATTATGTCAGAATTGTGAGAGAAAAAGTCGCAATTATCATTTAAATCATTTTATTAGTTTTATTCCGTGGCGGAAACAAGCTTCGATCATTATTACATTTATTTATAAAGTTTTATTTGGTAAGAAAAGTTGTTTATTTACTTGTAGTCATCACTTTGGGCGAGATGAAGAATATCCTCTTCTATAAGCAAATAGGCCTGAGAAGAGAAACAGTTTAAACAAGATGATAAAGAATCATAATTTACTGCTTTATTACAACTTTTTTTGTAAACATCCTCACCATCTTTCCGCCCGTGGCTCTCATGTGCTGTCGTTCTGAAAGCCAGTGTTTGTCCTGAGCGTCAGCGGCATACTGAGAAACAGAAGATTTTAAGGCCTCCATCCACACACACAGAAATCAGCGCTCAGAAAAAGCCTGAACATACCTTGAAGAGCTCTGCGTGTTTGATGTAGATTCTTCCTCTCGTACCTCCCATTCCCAAAGCCCTGAAACGATATCCACTCTTAGTACTTGAGCGTTATCATCCGAATCACGTCTACATTTATATTTATGCATTTGACAGACGCTTTCATCCAAAGCGACTTGCATTGCATTCAAGAAACACGTTGACATTCAAATCAGTTCTTGCTTTCCTTGGGCATCGAACCCATCACCTTGGGTTGCAAGCGCCACACTCTACTGTGGAGAAGCCTAATGTTTAACGTCCATGTCAACTATAGTAAAAAAGACCCACAGCATTGGAGCAAAACTTTGCACACTTACTTATTTGCCCTGGATCCCAGAACGAACGTGGTGTTCTCATTCAGCCTGGACGGATCCCACTATACAGACACAATAATATCATATAAACATTTCCGTATAAATTATGCCATTTTTAAACCAAATGCACATTATATCTACCTTAGGTCCTTCTCTCTTTATTGGCTCGGATACTTTGAGTTTCGCTCTGCAGAATATGTTTTAAAAATTCAAAGGTTTGAATAAATAATATATGGAGAAATCAGATAAATACATAGTTCCCATAGCATTGGAATGTGAGCGGAGCAACTTCCGGTCGCCATTTTGTGGGGCAAGCTCATTGTGTTGAAGGCTTCCTACCAAGCGTAACGCCGAAACAGGTCGTAATCAAATCATTAAGTAGAAATGGCATCAAAGTCAGGAAAGTACAAAGATGGATTTGAGAAAGTAGTATGCGAAAGATAAGAGGCTACGGTAAGACAAATCGGGGCATTGATCCGTATGAAATTGGCAAAGGAAAATTAACGAGTAACGTCCAATGCCTCTCGGACCTACATAGACTTTTTAAATTATTTAGTCAACATGAAAAGTGCTTACACTTTAGAGGATTTGAAAAGTTATAAATCGCTTGACGGTAACAACCAGTTTGTCAATGGTTGGGTTAAAGATGTCATTACCGTGAAAGTGAGCAACAACGTGTTGGTTATTGCAACGGTAAGTTGAGATTCATTCCCTTTGTCTAAACCATTTCGTATAGACTGACTCGTAATGTGTTTTCATCGCTGTATATCAGATAAATGTAAGGGGCTTTTTTATTTAACCATTTAAACATTTATTTTGTATGAAGATGTTGCAAAAGTTTAGATATGCATGTTTTTCATTTAAAAATGCTATATGCTAAATGCTATGCTATCTCTCTGCAATTTTAGGTGCAACACTCACAGCACATGAATGACACCATTAAAACCCCAAAACGGGCATTGTGATTGTAAATAATGTTTTTTATTGATTGTAAAATAATAAAGAGTGACTGGATATTCAATATATTGTGGTGTTTTTTTTGTGTTATTTTTATTTTTTTTACTAATATAAACGGGATCCATATTTGAATTATCAGAATAACTTTTCTTAGGTATTAAACACTGATAAGAACTGAAGTTCACGTGCACTTTAAGATTCAAAACAAAGATAAACCAACCACAAATTACAACGACTGTTTCATTCACTGTGCAAAATATCTGATATATATTCTAATATTACTACTGTTAATAATAATAACGCTTTCTACTTCCTGCTTTGCTACTGTTCGGACGCTCTTGCTTACAGCTCTGCGCTTTGCTCTATTGCTTTTATATTTTATCTCCTAATTTTAACTTCAGCAAATCAGCACTGTGCTCAAACGACAAATATTGGCACCAACAAAGTTTCTAACTGGAAGAATTGCAACAAAAAAGGGGAATTTTTCTCAAACCAGCCTCCCATTGACGGCAGCCATCAGCTTACATTCCGGAGAAGGGAAAACACAGCTGCCTACACTCAAAAGATTAGAAATAATATGCCTCCTCTGGTTGAAGAATCTACCTGCTGCACAAACTGCCACAGACTTCTACAAAGGATTGCAGTTCTTGAAACAAAGCTACTTGTGGGACTACCAAACCAGACGGAACACACAACAGAGCTTCATCATGGACGTCCTCAGCACACAGCCGGTGAGTCCCATGAATCTAATGCTCCTAAACAGGCCATACTGAGTGCCGAAATTGATCAACATACTAATCGATGGCACAAACAGGGAGCGAGACCCAAAGGCACTCGAGACATCAGATTGTCACGAGTATCGCATTTTGTAGCGTCCTCCACCCCAAACACTAGCTCCCTACCACCGCCAATACATCTGGAGAACAGATTTGAAGTGTTAATGAATGTGAGTGAGGAATCTCCAGACATGATAAATGTGGTTGAGGAATCCCCAAACATGATCGGACACAGATCAAATCAGCTAGCAGCTAACACCGATGCTAACTGCCGCTCAAGGTGGAGCAGACAGCGACACTCAGCTCTTAGAGCAGCCGAGCCCAGGACTCTGATAGTGGGTGACTCTATTATCAGAAATATTAGCAGCAGGGATACAACTACATGCTGCCTTCCACAAGCAACAGTTTCTGATGTAAACAGGGAACTTAAGAGCATTCTGATGAAATATAAAACTGCAAACCGACTAATCATCCATGTGGGAAAGAATGATATTCGGAAGGAGCAGTCAGAACTCCTTAAAAGGGATTTCAATGAACTTTTTGAAATGCTCAGAAGTCTAAAAGTTCAGTCGTTCATCAGTGGACCACTCCCAGCAAGAGGAACAAATAGATTTACACGTTTGCTTGGGCTTAATACATGGCTGCAAAAAACCTGCAACTTAAAGGGACTGAATTTCATCGACAACTTCAATCTGTTCTGGAGTCAGAGACAGTTGTTCACACATGATGGCCTGCACCCAAACAAACTGGGCTCAAGAGTGCTAAAGGACAATATCTACTTCTCCCTCCATCATCCTTCAGCAGTGTGTGCAAATCCACCTAATCTGAATGGCACAAACACACCTGGACAGAGTACAGCTGACCACAGGACTTCATTTCAGCACCTGAATGGACATGCGGCTGACACATCCCACAAGGACAGCGATAACACCACGCAGCCACAACAACCACTGTTCACGGACACAATCCTGACTGAGCCCTGCCCAGAGAGCTCACCGATAGACAGTGACGTGTTAGAACTGCTCCAAGTTTCAACAGCCAAGGACGACTTTCGGGAAAACAGCCAGGGCCAGGACAACATATTACAGCCACCAGTAACACCAGAGCAACAGCCTCTCTCACCGGATACGCTATCCCTCTCCCCAGCATCCCCCCTGCTGTGTTTCTCTGAGAAAATGGAGGAACTGGTGTATGCTGGAACCAAACTCGCCCACTCTTTTGCTGCGAGCCCCCAGACATCAACAAAAAAGCGGCGAGCTCCACAACCACCAAAGCCTGTGGGCCCAACTCAACCTCCCATTCCTCCTGCGAGAGCTCTTCGGTCGCTACCACAACGCCAGGGCCCTCACCATCCTCCATCTGTTCTAGGTGAACCAAAAACAACTGATAAAAGCTCTCAGTGATGTGTGCCGGGTCCCTGCTATGATAACAGTGACTTTGTCAAATGTTTACAGAACAAGCGGGAACCCAGTGTGCCTGTTGCTTTCGCTATTTCAGTTTTATTACGTGATAGACAGCCAAAGGTCTTCTTAAACCGTTTGGCAAACCCACTTAATCTGTTGCATATTGCACGCCAAACTAAGATTACTGTAGAGACAGAAAGTAAGACTGTTAAGTTAGCACTTTTAAACATCCGTTCACTTAAAAATAAATCACTTCTAGTCAATGATTTAATAACCACAAACAATCTAGATTTTATGCTTCTAAATGAAACATGGCTTGAAGACAGTTGCAGTTCAACAATCCTGAATGAAACAGCCCCTCCCAACTTTACTTTTATGAGTGTCTGCAGAGCTGTTAGGAGAGGTGGAGGTGAAGCCGCTCTATTTAAAGATGTCTATCAATGCAAGCAAGTGTCACTTGGTGATTACTTGTCTTTTGAATATTTGGGTATTGTATTAAAAGGTGCTCCTCGCATTCTACTTTTAGTCATTTACAGGCCTCCAAAATACTCTCCAGCCTTTGTGGAGGACTTTACAGAACTGCTATCAGCAACTTCCTCAGAGTTTGACTGTTTTGCCATTACTGGGGACTTTAACATCCACATAGAAAATGCAGAATCCAAAATGGCAAAAGAATTTCTATCAGTTTTGAATACTTTTGATCTGACTCAGCATGTACATAGACCCACACACAATCGAGGACATACACTAGATTTAATTATCAGTAAGGGTCTAAACATCTCATCCATTGTCATTAAGGATGTAGCTCTATCAGATCATTTCTGTATTTTCTTTGATATATTGATCTCTCCGACTGTTGAAGCTAGATCTATCTCGGTCAAAAAGCGATGCTTAAATGAGAATACTAGTGCTCTGTTTATGAAGGCTATATCTTTAACACCAAGCATATCTGCAGACTCTGTTGATTTTCTTCTTGATTCTTTTAACTCAAAAGTTCAGAATGTTATTGATAACATTGCTCCTGTGAAAGTCAGGAAGAAGAGTGGCAGACAAAAATCACCCTGGAGAAATTCAACAGTAGTGCAAAATATGAAAAGACAATGCAGAAAAGCTGAGCGCATGTGGCGAAAGACAAATCTTGAAATCCACTATAACATCTATAAAGATAACCTTCATGCTTTCAATGTGGAACTAGGCAAAGCTAGACAGACCTTCTTCTCAAATATTATAAACAGAAACTTAAACAACACCCGCACTCTTTTTGCTACTGTAGAGAGACTAACAAATCCCCCAAGTCAGATTCCCAGTGAAATGCTCTCAGACAGCAAATGCTGTGAGTTTGCTTCCTTCTTCTCTGAGAAAATAAATAATATCAGAAAGGCGATCAGCACATCCTTGAGCTGCACTGGGGTAAAACAGATCAGACCACAACCTCAGAAAGTAGCTATTATGTCTGTTTTCGAAGCAATTGATGGTAAAATTTTGGAAGAAACAGTACAGCACCTTAAAACATCAACCTGCGCCCTTGACATACTTCCCACATCTTTTTTCAAAAGCGTGTTTAACTGTTTAGAACCAGATATCCTAGAAGTGGTAAATGCCTCACTTCTTTCTGGGACTTTTCCAAATTCCCTAAAAACTGCAGTTGTTAAGCCCCTTCTGAAAAAGAGCAATCTGGACAACATCATATTGAGCAATTACAGACCAATCTCAAATCTTCCTTTCATAGGCAAGATCATTGAAAAAGTTGTTTTCAATCAGCTGAACAAGTTCTTAAGCTTGAATGGATACTTTGACAACTTTCAGTCTGGTTTCCGACCACATCACAGCACAGAGACAGCACTCATAAAGATAATAAATGATATTCGTCTTAACACAGATTCAGGTAAATTATCAGTGCTGGTTTTACTCGACCTCAGTGCTGCGTTTGACACTGTAGATCACAACATTCTCCTTGACAGGCTGGAAAACTGGGTTGGGCTTTCTGAGATGGTTCTTAAATGGTTCAGGTCATACTTAGAAGGGAGAGGTTATTATGTGAGTATCGGTGACCATAAGTCTGAGTGGACATCCATGACATGCGGAGTCCCTCAAGGTTCAATACTTGCACCCCTCCTGTTCAACTTATATATGCTGCCACTGAGCCAAATAATGAGAAAGAACCAAATTGCATATCACAGCTATGCAGATGACACCCAGATTTACCTCGCGTTATCACCTAATGACTACAGCCCCATTGACTCCCTGTGTCAATGCATTGATGAAATTAAAAACTGGATGTGCCTAAACTTCCTTCAGTTAAACAAAGACAAAACTGAAGTCATTGCATTTGGAAACAAAGATGAAGTTCTCAAAGTGAACGCATACCTTCACTCTAGGGGTCAAACAACTAAAAATCAGGTCAGGAATCTTGGTGTGATTTTGGAGTCAGACCTGAGTTTCAGTAGCCATGTAAAAACAATAACTAAATCAGCATATTATCATCTCAAAAATATTGCAAGAATTAGATGCTTTGTCTCCAATCAAGACTTAGAGAAACTTGTTCATGCTTTCATCACCAGCAGGGTGGATTATTGTAATGGGCTCCTCACCGGCCTTCCCAAAAAGACCATAAGACAGCTGCAGCTCGTACAGAACGCTGCTGCCAGGATTCTGAGCAGAACCAGAAAATATGAACACATCACACCAGTCCTCAGGTCCTTGCACTGGCTTCCAGTTACATTTAGAATTAATTTTAAAGTACTGTTACTTGTTTATAAATCACTCAATGGCCTAGGACCTCAATACATTGCAGATATGCTCATAGAATATAAACCTAACAGATCACTAAGATCATCAGGATCAAGTCACTTAGTAATACCCAGGGTTCACTCAAAGCAAGGAGAGTCTGCTTTTAGCTGTTACGCCAGCCGCAGCTGGAACCAGCTTCCAGAAGAGATCAGGTGTGCTCCAACAGTAGCCACATTCAAATCAAGACTCAAAACACATCTTTTTACCTATGCATTTGCAGATTGAGCACTGTGCTATGTCCGAACTGTTTGCATTTTATTTTATCTTTTTATTCTTTTAATCATTTTTAATGTTTTATTTTTATCATTCTTCTTTATGTAAAGCACTTTGAATTACCATTGTGTATGAAATGTGCTATACAAATAAACTTGCCTTGCCTTGCCTTGCCTTGCCTTAATCGATACAGTATTTAATAAAAGCATCTTGTATGAAGTGATCTGAGCAGAATTTGTAATGGTTCGAAAGCAGAAATGTAAAGCAGAATTTTTAATGTTTGCTAATCATGTCCGCTGTCGATCTTCACTTAACGTCTTTGTTTGCTCTCCTTCAAATTTCCTCACAACAGGTTTAGTGTATAAACTACGTTTCACGGAATCGGCTGCACGGTTTGTATGATCTTTAACCCAGCAGGTATTAATCATTGTGCGACTGCAAATTGTATTCAAGCGAAACACACATTGCCCTACAAAATGGCTGACGATCGTACAGTGACGTATGTGATGACATCATGTGGGAACTATGTATATATGTATATACATATATAAGGAAACTTACGGTGTGTTGTACTGGGCTGATCTGTCATACTGTACAACTTGACCAGGAGGACGACCTTTCCTCTAAAAATAAACAAAAATTATGCATTTGTAATTGATGGTATTCAGAACAACATCAGTCTTGCTTGTGTGATAGCGTTTATTTAAATTTAGCCTTTCCGAAAATTACCTTTCATGCAATACAGCTGTTCAGAAAGAAACAAAATATTACGATCTCAAATGTTTGAACGGTAGTGTGTGTGTGAGAATCTATGAGTGAATGATAGAGTGTGTGTGAGAGAGTGTGTGTCAAAGTGACAGAATGAGTGTATGTGTGTGCGGGTTTTTTTCCCCTTCACCTTTTTCAGGACAGGGCTGTCTCTCCCAAACTTTTGAACGGTAGTGTGTGCGTGTAAGTGTGAATGCATGAGTGTGTGTGTGTGTGTATGTCTGTATTCTTTCCCTTTCACCTTTTTGGGAACAGGGCTGTCTCTCTGGCCAGATGTGTCGTCTGGCTGCCGTGAACGCTGTGGAACGAACAAACGATAAAAAAAGAAAAACAACAATTTAGAACTGAAAGAAAATACATCAGAGCTATAGAAAACACCAGGCAAGCATGCAGGTTATCACAGCCTTCCACATCTGAAATGAAATTCTCAATGAACTGCATAAGTTCGGACGGCAGTACCTTCACTGCGGGGTCAACACTGGGTTTCAGGGTCGTTTTCTCTGCGTCAGGAAACAGCTGCTTTGCCTAAAACACAACATTGCCAGACACTCACCTCATGGGCTGATTCACAACAATTTACAGCCTAAACACTTGCAAGATATGTGTATATATATATATATATATATATATATATATATATATGATGCCTTACGTGTTCCAGACAGTTTCTGCAAGCATCTCTGATGAGTTGATCAGGCTGCACGTCCCCCCCCACATTCTCCTTCACATTGCTGGCCGCCTTCTCAAAAAACTGCACCGCAAAGAGAGAGAAGTAAAAAACAAACACGATCACACACAGCCCATCCCATAATAAGCGAAGGCCGGTCCCTCACCTTCATGTATTTTCTGAACACAGCACGGATGTCCTCATTGAAGCTGGGCTGCAGAACCGTCCGCAGGAGATCCATGGAAATCACAGGATCTGTGTAACTACACACAATGACACACGCAACGTTTACAAAGAGCTACAAATGTCTTACAGCTTTTATAGTATTTTAACAAACTATATAACCACGGGTGTGGACTCACCTGACCGTCATCTGCGAGCGGCGGCCCCTGCGATGCACGTTTCTGTGTTTGATCATGATGTTCCAGGGATTCTGCTGTTATCACAAAATAATGTAACGTAAAAAGTGTACATTTCTATGCCAGGATCACGTACTGTACATTTTAATATAATGCTCAAATTATAAATGTAAGTTGCAAGGATGGTTTGACAGCCAGTGCAATAATATAATAATACAGTTTGAGCGTGTGCATATATATACAGTAATACCTCAGTTTACAAGCGACTTGGTATACGAGCAAATCGGTGTACGAGCATGGCGGGTCGAATTGGTGTACGAGCATTGTATATGTGTCCGAGAAAAATTTAACCTCACCCACGCGCATTTCACGCGCAAGTCCTAACGCTCAGCATCGTCGCGCGCATTTTTACTGGAAATATCCTACACACAGCCTCTCATAAAAGTCACACGGTTCCAACCCCTTTATCACCCCTTAACCCGTTCATTCTCTCAGCTTCGCTTGGTTTGGCTACATCATTCACCACAGTGATACTTTTATAAGTGATTTACAGCGGTTTTACCTCCTGTTAACATTAATTGTGATCGCTATTGTTCACGTAGTGAAATACACACGTGCAGTAACTGTCACGATTCATGAATTCATTGCACTGACACACCTGATTCTCATATCATCTGTCTATTTCACAGCTCCCGTGTGTGATACACCTCTGGATTATCACTTCGTTTGTTTTCTGCACCATTATAATAAATTCACTCATTTTCACTTGAATACGGGTTTTGTATTTTTCCTTGCTTTTCCCGCTCCCCCCTCCTCTCTCTCCTCCACACACGCTGCTCAAAGCTGATGTGCATTACAGTAAATTGTCAAGTATTTTTAGAGTTTAATTGTTCAATTATTAATTAGTATTTATGAGATCTTAATGGTTATAATTTTAACTGTAATTAATAGGGTAAAACCATTTTTGTTTTTAAATGGGCATTTATGGACGTGTGGAACGAATAGATTGATTTTTACTGCATTCTTATGGGGAAAATTGTTTTGGTGTTCGAGAATTTTGAGTTACGAGCTCTTGGAACGAATTAAAGGTATTACTGTACATAAAATGTGTGTGTGTGTGTTGTGTAATGCTTTTTTTGTTATAAATCTGTTTGCACATAATTACTCTTTGTACATTTCTGCTAACCACTTATTTATAGGTCTACAGTTTTACTTACTGCACAGCTTATTTCACTCCACTTTTTATTTTTTACTCGATTTATTTATAATTCTACATACATGTAGAGCGGACCTGTTTACATTTCACTGCCAATTGTATATTCTGTATATAACTGTGTATGTAACAAATTAAACTCTTGAATCTTGTCAGGATCACATAGTGCATATTAAGTCTGTAATACACACATACAGCACGCTCCATTTTCTGTGTGCAGAATCATGTGACCCGGAATAGTTTCATATTCAGTGATGATGCTGACAGATGATGATGAAGATGGTGATGATGAAGAGTCTGACTCACCGGAGTCTGCAGCTGCTGCTCGGTGAAATCCTGCTGGAGCCAATCCCGGCGTCCCTCGCTTCTGTGGGCCCCCATCACTCAGCGCAGACCGACGGAGAACCTCCAGCGGCGTCCAGATGTTGCTCGTTCAGCACCGCAGCAGATCAATGGCGTCAGAGACCCAGACTTGCCAATACGCATGCGCTGACTGCAACGGGTGTAACGGCACGCAATCAAACGCGGTTAAACACTCAGAAAAGCCTCTGTTTGTCAAAGTTAGGGCGCTCGATGAACTGCCAGTCCCTTCCTCAAACTCAACAACGCAGTGACGTCATCTCTAGAGGGCTCGACTGTGGCGAATTTCAAAATAAAAGTATTGAGCTGTCTCGCGCATGCGCACCCGATCGGTGGGCGTTGCCAAACGCCGTCGTCACTCGTGCGATTCGAGCGGCCATCATTGTTGTGGCGAAGTTTCTACTCAGACGAATATTTTCCCTGCAAATGTTACATTTCAATTATAAATATGTTGTGTTTGCCATCAAAAGCCATGCAGTTTGCCATCGGGGTGGATTTATTTATCCAATGGTCACTAGTTTCTATTAAAAAAAAAACAACAAAAACGTTTTTGCCAAATTTCCACATGCCATGATAATGAATGACTAGAATATTTATATACGATTATGATATTGAACAGTTTACAACGCCATGTGCACACAAAACATGCCATTTCAACTGATGATTATTTTTGTGAGCAAAAACGAACAGCAGATATTTTAAAAAATGCCAGAGACGGGTTTATGATTTCAATATTTTACTGAGAGCTTTTCTGATTCAGAGGAAAATCTTCATACCACTTTAGGTGATGGGGGAAATGCCACAACACTGATAATATACAGGTAGAAGAAACAAATGATATAAGCACAGACATATTTACATTCACTGAATCTTTGTCTTTGTCAGAGTAAGATTACAGGGGAGACATTCATGGCATTTTAGAGGACATTGAATTAACAAACGCAATGGCGACCAAATATAAATCAATCAACATGACTGATAAATGCAAATCGGTTAAAAGCCTAGAGTGGCAAAGCTTACAACTAACTAAACAATATAGATTTGTACAATTTATATATTGTGTTTTTTTATGTTGTTGTTGTTGCTTTTTTATTGTAATGAAAAATATCAGGTCATGCAAAATAAAAACCTAAACACACTTTTGTAAGAAAACAAAGAACAAAAGGAGAGTTATAAAAATAAAGTTATGGATAAATGGGTGTTTTTGCTGGTTCTACTTTATGCAAAAATCGCACACGGTTCTACTTTAAGATACAAGATAAATTCCTCCTTTTTTAATAACACTTTGGTTTAGTTTAAAACAACTATTTCATAAATTCTATAATTCATAAACAGTTTAGAAATAAAAAGTTAAATAATAATAAAATAAAACATGGTGAAAAAGACATCTTTTGCGTTCTTTTCAAATTGACTCACAACAGCCGTGTGTGAAAACAACGACCAACTTCTGTACAACATCTACAGTTTTTGCTGGTGATCCACTCCGGGATTGAGAAACCCAACAAGTGCCCAATGCTATGTGGGATTTTAAAAATGGCAATATGGGTTACATTACATTGCCAAACCCCTGGAATGCTTTTAAACCCAATATAAAAGCCATTTCCCAAGTTTGGCCATGAAGTCCAGTGGAAAACAAAAACAAACCTATACTTACAGATGGAAGTGATTGGGTTTAATAAAGTGATAGTATACAATACGAATTTCTACATGCGTATTAACATGGCAAGAAAACAAAAAACACCATTGTAGTGTTAATTATCGCAACATTTAAAGTCCAATTGTAGCAACAAATTCGATCCATAACTTCTGTCTTCCTTTTTTAAAATGTACATTCAAAACGCTGCCCAGTGATGCAATTTAAACTCAATATTATGTAAACAAATTTCTATGATTAGAAAATAAAAGTCAACTTTTAAAGCACTTTTCACTTGCATGAAACCGTGAAATCAAGGCAATAGCAACCAATTCTAATAACTGGACGCCGATGCGATTATTTAAAGGAAGAATAAGCCTTTAAATTCGTTTTAGTTTCCAGGTGTCGTTGCTCTCAATTATAAAACACCCGATATGAGAGGTAGACTCACTGGAGAAAAACAAGGGGTGTACGCCAGATTTAGGAGCCGACTCATTTTGCAATAAAACCACAAACGGGTGGAATAATGCTTTCATAACTAATAAGAAATGTTACTTTTCTTTTTACACTCGCTAAATGCTACAATTGATGTGACCTAGAATGCCACATTAGGCTTGTACTGTACAGAAAAGAATGCAATAAAAGGTACAAAATCCTTAAAGAGCAACTATTTCAGATTTGCTATTGTGTTCTGTACAATATTTTAGGAACAAAAGAAAGCGGACTGGATTTGACTGCAAATGCATGACTATTTCTCTGCTTGTTTACTGACCTTTTGTTATTACATACAATATATATTCTATCAAGACCGCCCAAGTTGGTAAGGAACGCCAACGAATGCTAAAAAACAAATGGGTCTAACAGGTTTGAGAATGCTTTGAGAAGCCCCAACGCTATGCATGTCATGATGAAGGCTTTTAATCATAGCTGCCTGATCGCCGATCGTCTTCGGACACAGAATCATCGGAAAAAAACAACGAGAGTGCATCAACTCTCTGACAGCTTCATATTCCTGCCAGTGAGAAAAGCACAAAGAGTGAATGTCACAAAGCGCGTCATATTTCACTCCAAAATCAACAAAGAAATGTTATTTTGTTTGGAAAATGAAGCACATTTGAGGACCATTCTCTCTTTTTGTTTGCATGGTTACATTATTCCTATATATTACAGTGCAAAAATATGCATAATAATTCCCTACCGTAATGCAGAATGTTTTGGGGTAAAGATATCCCGATATTAACACACTACTTATATTGTTGTGTTTTTTTAAATAGCACCGTAATAGTAAATAATTACTGTATAATAAATGAAAATGTCAAAAACTCTGGGAAAACTTCATTTTTCTTTATCCAAAATATTATTCTTTTGATCTTTGTGTGAAATATGACGCGATTTAATGAGATTCACCCAAAAAGGCCAAAAAAAAGATATGCTTGACTATATTTGCCATCTCTTAAAAGTAAAAACACAACAGAAAAGGTGACCAAACTATCAATACATTGATAAAAAACAAAACAATTATGAGACTCAAACCCCTAAAACAAATCATATTAAATAAAAGAGGCAGAAGAAAGTAAACAAACATGGGTTTTTCTTCCTAGGTGAACGTGGAAACCCAACAGCGCAGTATTATACCTCTCACACGGTCCTAGACTTTCCCATGAACCTACAGACACGAGTCCACACGCCCAGCGCCGCGTCTAAGTGTTTGTTGTGTCCGGAGCAGTCTTGTCTACAGGACTGCTGTTGTCCTGACTCTGAGCAGAGCGTTCCTGGGCCGGTTTTGAGTCTTTGTCTACGGTACTGGTGGAAGAGGGACCAGGCGAGGGCAACGAACGCCCGGAGACCTTATACGCCCCCAGGAGCTCCTGGATTCTCTCCGTGGTTGGCTCCCATTTGGCAAAGCCAGCATTGTTTTGCAGGAAAATGACGGCCGTTCCGTGGATGGCTTTGTAGTACATCTCATCTCTGAGAGACACAAAGTCGAGAGAGCAAACCACAAGTTAAACCATCTGTGAACAAGCAAAGGAAAGCACTAGAACAAGGAAAGAGAGCTGGGCGATAGAAACAAAATCTTATTTTACGATATTACGGAAGCTTGTTTATGGCCAGGGAATAAAACAATTGAAACTGTAGGGGATTTACAGTTAAGACCCGAGGACCAGATATGTTGAATGAAGAGCAGGAGTCAGAAGTGCAGTCAATAGAAGAAATTTAGTGAAGAATAGTTTGTAGTTTCATCAGCAGAAGCTTCAGGTCTCACAAGGAGTTCGTAGGCCGCCCCACATACAATAACATTGTTACAGCAATTATACTCTAACAGAGGCTACTAACTACATCAATGATGACTGTTAAATGATTTTGATTGGCGAAGAAAGATAAACAAAACTAGTAATTTTCCACACAAGAGCAGACAAATAAAACTTCAGCTCACAATTCTGTTGAAAGTGTTATCGCTCACAAATCAGAATGGCCAGATATAAACTCAATAAGAGTGAGAAAACAATTGTGAAGTCAAAAGAGCAGAGAGTTCATTTCTCTGTCTTTTGTTGACTGATTAACATTAATGATACACACAAACTTTAAGAGCGAATGCACAGATCTAAGGCCCGGTTTACAGCTTAAGATGCGTTCTGTTGGATCGGATCACGAGTGGGTCTGAAACGCTTTGAGCTTGTGCACTTTCAACACTTCCAGCGGTGGAAAACACATCCGTCATGTGATCGAATGCATCAAACAGCAGCAAAAGACCCGCTGCTCTCCGTCTGCTGACCGAATGCATGAACATTATGGGAAGAGAGATGGGATTTAAACTTGGACTGGAGACCCAAGTTTGGTTTGAAGACGGAAAACGTACCAATATCAATGTTCTCTCACCGTTGCTGATTTCTAACACACACTCACAGCGTCCGGCTGATCTCGTGGCAGTCAGAGCAGAAACTACATTTACATTCAAGCATTTCGCAGATGCTTTTATGCAAAGCAACTTGCATTGCTTTCAAAAAACAATTCTAATCAGTTCTTGCTTTCCCTGGGGGATCGAACCAATGACCTTGGTGTTGCAAGCACCAATTTCTACTGTTTGAGATACAGGAAAGCTGATGCTCTCCGGTTGCATTCATATGTAATCGAACAAAACATCTTAATACCAGTGTAAACACGGCCAATTATACGGATACATATTTATATCCTCGCCATGGTATTAGTCTTCATTAGGGATGTGCGAGTGTAGATTAAAGTAATAATAGATTAGATTATTGTAGATTAGTATAGAGTAGTCGATTAAACGGTACAGTTGAGATTAGACGACACTGAAAACAATAGTCGACTACACATGAAAAAACAACAAGACTTTATAGTTCAAATGACTGTTTTATTTTTACATTAAAACGTACGGGAAAAAATTTGAGCAGAAACAAAATCTTTACCTCAGATCTCGCATGCGTCAGTCACGGCCAATCGAAAGATGAGCGAGATGTGAGAGTATTTTGAAGGAGACGGAAAAGTGTTACATAACTCATGTCAAATTGGCGTATGATAATCCCACTGGATCTGAGCGTAACAATACTAATCACAGACACGGAGAGACGAAACAAGCAAATCATGGCGTCATTTACTACAACTGTCATCACCGTGATCCCGTTCAGCTAAAAGAAGAAATATACAAACACGTTTTTTTATTGACCCATTTAGTAAACTCATCGTCTCTGGTATCAGCATGGAAAGCGACGCACACGCCTCTCTACATAAAGCTGCGGTTTTGAAACTCAGCGTGTAATACTGACCTTATTTCTAGCGGCATCCCATTATGGGATTTGAACTTGAACTTGATTTGAAGTCTGTTACAAAACTCCTGTTTAAACGACTAACAAATTAGTCGCAGCACAGCCCTACGAACAAATGTCTGACCTTTTGCAGATGTGCTGCGAGCCGCTGCGGTACTCGTGCTCGAAGGCGGGAACGATCATCTGGTGCCTCCGGAAGCGGCTGGACTCCATCCGGGTCAGGGCTGGGGTCGGCGGGTCACGCCACTCGGGCACAAAGATGATGAAGGACAGCGGCTCGCTGGAGCGCTCCAGAAGATCCTGAGAAAGACGGAGATCAGAATCAGCGTTGGAAATTTTATATGACGATTTTCCAATTTGCGGTGAGATTGAGTCGCACACCTCGAAGCGCGTGACCATGGTGTCCATGAGTTCCTCACAGAACGGAGGGTTTGCCTCGAATGAGCCGCTGGCCGGAGAGAAGCTGAGAAACGGCCTGTGAGGACAGACATGAGGAAGAGACACAGTAAAGCAAACAACCTTCTCTGATAGAAGCCTCACAGATACAGATAAAGATTGCATTTATATGAATGCATGAGTGAGAGAGTGATTGTATTCTCTTTAGTTTTTTTCCCCTGGCAGCGTCTCTCTACTAATAGTGAAGTTGTGGGTTTCAGTTACTGAGAAATATGTGCTAGAACTTTTCAGTTTCTAAGCTATTTTATTGATAAATCACATGACAACACATTTCTGCAACACTGAATTATTCTGTGTGTGTGTGTTACAATGCAGCAAAGCATTAGTTTAGAACGCCGTTTAACTTGCGTGTACAATAAGCTGTTTAAAATGTGTATTCATGCAATCAATTTTGAGCATCCAAATGATCTGAATCAGGGGTGCCCACACTCTTTTGGCTTGGGAACTACAGCAATACCTCGGTTTACGAGCGACTTTGTATACGAGCAAATCGGTGTACGAGCATTGTATTGGAGTGCGAGAATTTTTCCCTCTACCACGCACATTTTTTTGTGGAAAAGTCCTAATGCTCAGCATCTTCGCGCACATTTTTACTGTAAATATCCTGACGACAGCCTCTCACAAAGCCCATCACCCCTTCACTCGTTCATTCTCCCAGTCGCTCGGTTTGGTTCATCATTCACCACAGTGATACTTTTATAAGTGATTTACAGCAGTTTTACCTCGTGTTGTTAACATTAATTGTGATCGCTATTGTTCACGTATTGGAATATATACGTACAGTACAGCATAAAGACAATGAGCTCAAGATGAGTAAGAAAGAAGGGATGAAATTCTCCCTGTAAGCAGTAAAACCCTCCTCTCGTCTCCTTCACGCCAGCAGCGACGCTACTCAAAGATAAAGTGTGCGTTACAGTAATTTGTCAAGTATTTTTAGAGTTTAATTGTCAATTATTAATTAGTATTTATATGAGATCTTAATGGTTATAATTTTAACTAATTAATAGGGTAAAAGCAAAAAAAAAATTAAAATGGTCATGTGGAACGAATCGAGTGATTTTTAGTGCATTCTTATGGGGAAAATTGATTTGGTGTACGAGCACTTTGAGTTACGAGCTCTTGGAACGAATTAAACTCATAAACCAAGGTATTACTGTATTTATAAAATAACCAAGACAAAATAATCTACCAACTATGAAAGTACAAAACAAACATTTATGAATAACTCAGAATTATATGCACAATATATGTTGGTGTAGCAGAACTACATGAACCCATATTGCACAATACAACTCTGTACACCTTCGCTTTTAAGGTTACTGAGAGAAAAACGGATAATGTCCAGACAACTGAGAGTTTAGTTCCTTCACCCTTCTTCTCAGTTCGTTTTTTGGATGGACGTCAGTGCTATATTTTTAACGAACAGCCTCCACTAATTTTTCCAACTTTTCTTAAGTTTAAAAGAAATAAACTAGAGGTTTTCTCGCTAAAGTTTTGCAGCACTTGGCGCCGTTGTGTTCATGCGCGGTGACCCATGTGTCAGAAAAGGTCAGAGGTCAGACCGGCTGCCCTGTATGTCAATCAAGTGACAAATTTCATAGTGAGGACGGATGATGGGCTGACATTTACTTTGTTAATTCCATGCGATCGACCCACAATACCTCTGTGATTGACGCGTCACTGGTATCTTGTGGAGAACTCTGGGATTATGCATTTATTTATCATTTTAATTGTTGGAAATGGAGCGTAAAAGTGTCAGGAAATGGCTTATCCTGTTGCACCCTCTTTAGGCCATGATCAGCGACATTGTATTGAAGTCGATTGTGTTTTGGAACGTCACGTTTCATTGCGTGAAAATCAAGAACACATTTACATACCCTCGAGATCCAAAGAAGCCATCAATGTCTGGAAACGCGGAGCAGAACTGCTTGAAATAGCAGTTCAGAGGAGAAGCGAAGCACTCAAACGTCACTCCAAACTTTTTATTGAGCGCCTCAAAGACGGGAACCGGCAGCGCCCCCTGCAGGCCAGACCCCTCGTTCACGCCAGAACCAAACATCACCTGTAATTCACACCAGGGTGGAAACAGTTGATGCTGCATTTGCTTTTCCGGTTGGTTACAAATGCCAAATTGAGTCTTACCTGGTATCTTTTGATAAGGCACCACACACGAGACAGGAACTTTTCAAACCTTGGATCATCTATACAGCTGTATCGATACAGGAGTTCCTGTTTACGCCAGAGAAAGAAATGCAATAAAATAAGAACAGGTTTCTGGCTTTAATTTGCTTTGAGTTGGTGTTAGCATGTACGCACCAATTTGTTGAAATGCCCACGGTTGACCTTCACCATTTCCCCTTTATACCGCAGACAAGCGATGTCATTCTCGAAGTGTAGCTCAACGCGCGGCTGAGGAGGAGACGGGATGGACAGTCTGACCGGATAACAATACACCAACCGGTCCTGAACCTCCGTCGACTCGGTGCCGTCCACTTTAAAACAAGAAGAGACGTTCAAAGGGGCTCTAAAACTCAAACCAAGAGCAAATATCGGCTCCCGGGCCTAAAGTTCAGCCTTTTTTGTGGTTGGTTGATTTTTGTCTAACAATAAAACCTTCACTGACCATTTTTCAGACTGTATTTGACTGATTTTAAATTATTTGCCATATAATTTTCATAGATTATTACACAGCTGATTCAAATTCAACAGTATAAATACAACTTTTTAAATGGACCAACTTACATTTTTTATTAAAAGTACAAAACAAAAGTCCTTAAGTTTTTCTTGATAGAAATCATTGCTTCGTGACCTTAAAGGTACACCATTTACCAAATATATCAACAAAATTATATACAAATCAAATATTAACTTTCAAAACTTTCATTTATTTTTATTTATAGACCTGAGCGAACATGAATAGCAATGATCAGCTGTATTTAATTAACGTTAACCAAGAATAATAACGTCTGTCACATACGTTAATGTTAAATTAACAGGACCTTATTGTAAAGTGTTACCTATTGTTCTTTATAATTCCTTTGCGGTCTAATTAGTTAGAAACATTAGTTTACTTCATTATTGTTTGTGTATTGTTTTATTGTTTTAAAGTAAACGTTATTAAACCTGTTGATACGACAACAATTTGTTTCAACTTATTTCACAGATAATGAGAACAATAATATGTTTTCCTGTTGCTCAATCAGTAGAGTGTGACGCTTGCAACGCCATGGTCATGGGTTTGATTCCCAGAACTGATTAGAATGTCAATGTGTTTCTTGAATGCAATGCAAGTCGCTTTGGATAAAAGCATCTGGCAAATGCATGAATGTAAATATTTGATGGGGGAACCCCTGGTCTATTTAATAACTTGTACGACATCTTTTTCCCACCACAGGATTAATTTAAAATAATTTGTTATCCTTCGCATTCTGCTTGCCATTTCAATCTCCTACCTGAGATGTTGCACTCTTTGAGCAGAGTGAGGTGAGCCTGGCGGATCCTGCGAACATATTCTGCAGAAATGTGGTAGATCTTTGAACAGATGCCCTCGACGGAGTCTTTCGCCACGGACGCCACGTGAGGACCGCACTGCTTCCGTAAGTGCTCGAGCCGATCCTGAGGAATGATCCCGTTACGGTAATGATACGCATGCCTTAAAATGCCGTCTAGGTAGTGCAGCTCAAAACTAAACTACTGAGAATGTACCATGTAATCCTCCTTGCTGGCAGAATGGTCTCGTCTCAACCAGTTCATCGTGTCCTCGACGTTCCACTTCACCACCTTCCGACTGTCAGGAGTTGCATTTCTGTGCAAGCATGAAATATACTTTTATGCAACGTCCAAGTTACTCTCAAAACCTTAGCAGCCAATATGAATAATTACCTGGAGTCAATCATTTTCTTGGCCGCCTCTGCATATTTAAACAAGAGTTTCCTGGCCTCTTCCTTGTATTTGATGCGAGAGAGCCTAACGTTTTTGCGAGGCAAGTTAGAAAATTTCCATACTGAAATATGCAACAGCAAAACAAAGAGGAACAATGATGTTTTGGTACCTGATGGGGATATCGTTCATGATCTCTCTGAACATGGACGGGGAAATGACCGGATCACACTCGCTAGGCAAGAGCGGATCCAGACCTTTATCCACCACCTTTCTCTCCAAAAGCCAGCGGTTGAAGGATTCCCGCGGGGGCTCTATGCCTGAAAACATTGAGTCAATATCCAATTACTCCTAAATAATAATAATCTTTAAATTACAACTACACCATTCAAAAGATTGGAGGTGGTGTGACGACTTAAAGCTTTTTGAAAGAAGTCTGTTCTGCTAACCAAGGCTGCATTTTATTTAGATTAAATAAATTGTAATGTTTCACAACAATTATTTTCTATTGGAATATGCATAGCTGAATTTTCAGTCTTCGTCAAATGATCCAATATTTTTTCAGAATTCTTTAAAAAACTAAAAGTTCAAAAGAACAGTATTTCTTTAAAATATTATAAATGTCTTTACTGTCACTTTAAATGCATTCTTGCTGAATAAAAGTATTAATTTCTTTAAAAGCAACAACTTCCTACTATATAGAGTTTATAAACTAGTTACAAATATTTATAAAACCAATGCAGCATTTAAGATTCAAACAGATGCAGTTTCGATATCAGCTTTGCAATTCAATAAGTCATTAACATTTTCCCAGACTAGACGGGCTGTGAATATGGAGGTGACAAAAGCACAACAAAGCTGATTTTGTTACAATGGTATTAATATGTGTAATCTCTCATATGCGTGCCAGCAGCGTCACACACCCTCGCGCTGGGAGCACAGCTCGTGGTAGTGCTGCCGCAGTTTGGTGGTGAGCTGCGCTCTCTGCAACTCGATCTCCGGGTGTGGAGGGAGGTGGTTCGCCGGGGCTCGCTCTCGGATCACAGCGTTGGTCTGGATGTCCAGGTCCCAGTACACTCTGAAACACAAAGTCCAGTTCAGACTAGGGATGTGAGAGTGTAGCCTTTCATGTAGAGACTCTCTTCATGAGTTTGCAACTAAAAAGCGTTGGCATAACTCGCACCTTTATATAACCCGCACCCATAGATAGAAGAACTTTTTTGTGTGAGTTTCAAATACATTTCGAATGTTGCTCGCATGACGTCAATTATCATAACTGTTCAGCTCGGTACAGAGTGTTTGTGCGCGAAACTCACACAATAAGAAATCAAACAAGTCAGAATGAGAAGAAAAAGAAACGGCAGTGTCTCCCGCTGTGCAGCAGCTCGTCCCTTAAGAAGCGATTCTACAGGTGTTGATCATCTGATGAGATGAGAAGAGCCCCCCCTCATGCAGCACAGCCAATCGCGTCTTCTTGCATGATTGACAGGTCAGACAGCCAATCAGCGCCAGCTGTCAGAGTGACAGTGCAAGAGCCAGAGACAACCCTCGCAAGAAAGAAAATACCGCAAAAAAAAAAATGTATGTCCTTAGGGACGTAACAAATATATTGAAATATTATTACGCATAAAAAATTTGTGATATAACCCGCACCCTCATATAACCCGCACCCCGAGGTTTGTAAAATCTGGTATAACTTAAATGACAAAACGTATCAATACAAATCTTCACAGTGCTGTTGCAGATGAAATATGTGGATAACATTGAATAAACATTTTTGTTAGGTTAGATACTGATTATTAATCACTCAAAGCCCTTTATCTAAACAGTCGGACGCACATCGATAATGTTTATTAATTTCGAATACCATTTATGATGGATAGTTTGCGAATTGGGAAACCACAGTGGATTCATCCAGAAATAAAACAAGGCGAGTCTTAACATTTATTCAAGCTACTTACTTCCTTAAATAGCCTGCATTAATTGAAATTTTATTAGAACCTCTAGTAAATTACATGCCATTTTGTTCAGGGGAGTATCTTGATCCTGAACTCTTATTACCAAAAACAAAAGAAACTGTGATTCATCACTTATCCAGAATTGTGCAGCTCTACAAAACATGATGTTTCAAATTTGAAGTTGGTATCATAAAATTTGAGCATATTAAAAGAATTTAAAAGTACCGTTTCCATTTTAACGCAATGCCCAATTTCAAGAGATTTCACAATGAATTTAAGCATTTAAGCTTTCGAACGATGCCTAATTTGTGAGGATTGCCTACTTTTCCTACATGGTAATTTATAAAAGCATGGCAAATGCCCCGTTACCAGAACACTGACATTTAACAGGTTAAAGTGTTGCAAGAATGAGAAACTGGAAAAGATAAACTCCGTACTCACATAGAGGGCCGGTACGGAGCCGGTGCGGGAACGTTTGCTTGGCCTGGTTTGTCATCTGTGGCGTTGACCCAGGGTTTGACTCCTGGAGTGCTGGGAGAAATGGGGACAGTGGGAGTGGTTGGAGTGACAGGAATCTCAACCTGAAATCAAAGGAAAATAAAAAAAATGCATTGACTAAAAATGACTAAAACCAACAGCTGTTGGTAAAATTGTTTTGGAATACTATAGGTAAATTACATTAAATTAAGCAAAGTGGTCAAGTTCATAAAAATGCTTAAAAAAAGAAAAGTATTTTAATGCATTTTTGTAATGAAGTAAAATGTTACTATTTTCAGATGATATTGCAGACAGTTATACTTACCCGAATTATACTTACCTGAGTTCAGTCTGAAATATTCCAGTGCATGTTGTTTGGATTTATGCGTTTGTAGATTTATTTATAACCTTCAGCAATGATGTAGTTAGTAGCCTCTGTTAGAGTATAATTGCTGTAACAATGTAATTGTAAGTGGGGCGGCCTACGAACTCCTTGTGAGACCTGAAGCTTCTGCTGATGAAACTGCAAACTATTCTTCACTAAAATTTCTACATTTGACTGCACTTCTGACTCCTGCTCTTCATTCATCATATCTGGTCCTCGGGTCTTTAACTATAATTCCTCTACAGCAGGGGTGGCCAACCCGCGGCTCTTTGACTGCTCTTTTGCGGCTCTTCAATCGCCACATCAGAGATCCCCAAACTACGGCCCGCGGGCCGGATGCGACCCACAAAGCCTTATCATCCGGCCCGCGGAGACCTATTTGTCAATGGAAAAAAAAAACATAAATTTACATGTATCCTGCCAAGATCAGCCACCGCTTACGTGGACATTATGTTTTTACCGAATTAAAATAGAGGCGCACAGAAGCGCGTTCCCTTTCTAGAGTGGGAATGAGATGTTGCCATGAAATGCATTAGGGAACTCCTCCCCTTCACTTCATTTCTGAAACCTTATAGGATAACGCCAGTTTACAACTGGCCAATCGTAGCGCGATGTGGATCTGGCAGACAGACGGTATAAATAGCATAACCGCGTCAGAATAATTGACGTTCAATTCAATTGCATCAGTATATTTCCTTCACACTTCTCTAAACGGAATATGGAAAAATAACAGAGGTTACGACAGTAACCGGAGACGTTTTCCAACCGATCACTACATTACAAAACCTTATTCGCTGCTTACTTTTTCTACTTTCGGTCACCGTCAATGAGACGATATCATTTTATCCCGCATATTTAATCCGCAGATGCATGTCTTTTGCACCCTCATATAGCTCACGGGTGTGATATGTAAAATGTATTTAAAAAAGTTGTATAAACATATGAAGTGTGCGATATAGCCTGCAGGACTGGTGAGTTTTATTCCCTGTTTTTGCCTTAGGAAGCCATTCCTAATGTCAAAACTTTTGCATCAATGTACCTTTCAATCTTTTGAACAACATACATGTGTGAACAAACATTTTCAAGAATAAAACACGTGAAGAACAATTTGAGAACAAACTTGTCCGATGATAATCTCAGGTCACTGTTGATTTTAGGGAAATCAAATCTAGAGCTAGAAATGTCGGCTATTTTGGCATCCAGGAAACAATTTCACCATTCCCACTAATACAGGCGTTCATGTGTAGTGTATCATTGTGTTATGAAGTAATAACTGAATAAAATAATATTAAATAATTAAAAACAGCATCCATGTTTTGATTCTTTTTTATTTGGACCTTGAGTGTGTAGTCGGCCCCTGAACTGCTGTTTCACTGTTAATTCTGACCGACCGGGAAAAAGCATACGGCTGATCAACTCCGTCAACAATCTTTTATGCGGCTCTCCGCAGTCATGAGCTTTATTTTGTGGCTCATCATGCTGAACAGGTTGGCCAGCCCTGCTCTACAGTGTAAAAGCGTACCGGTTGCAGAGATATTGCAGATAGATATACTTACCCGAGTTCAGTCTGACATGTGAGAGTCTGAAACATTCCAGTGCATGATGTTAGGATTTATTTATCCATTTGTAGATTTATTTATTCCTAATTGGGGTATCAAATACAAGCCCAGATACCAACCTGAATATAATGCATACAAGTTATAAAGAACTGAACCAGAGGCTTATTCATTACATCCACACAACATGTTTTGCACAACCCGTGACGCACAAATTGACACCAGACAGCAAATCAACCCCCTTTCCTAGACCTTTCCAACCTTCAGCTCTCAAAATACGGGGGGCAAATTGGTGGTAATGCATCAGATATCACACACAGAAGCATTTGTATACAAATCGAGGATGGGCTGAAAGAGACATTTAGTGACGCATTCTACGAATAATAAAACCAGGAGCTTCAAGGACATGCTGATGAATAAAGAAGATATAACGGCCTAGGAGACGAGAACAGTATAGCTATTCCACGAACGACTGTTGTCGTATAGAGTAACAGGCCACTGATGTTAGATGCAACTACTCAGGATGTGTAACAAGGCCTGAGACACAAACATAAGGACATCCGTAGTGAATTAAAACCCTTGCTGTCCAACCACACTTACTGATGATGCAAAACTGAGAAGCGTAACGAAATATCACCACGAACGAGAGGGTGCAAAGACTGGGTCCGGTGACTCGTGCCACGCAAAGCACTCTAAGCCACTTTCACAAAGAGGAACGAAACCCTGCAATGGCCCAAAGTGTGTCGATGCTGAGCAGAATGGTACTTACTGCTTTCTGTAAGGTGGACCAAGACATCTGGATAGAGGATGTCCAAGAAAACACAGACTTCAGGAAAATGGAGGTCGATCAATGCAAGGGACAACCAGTAAAGCAACCGTCCTGAAACGCTTTATGCTCCTACAACCACACCCATTTTGTCAAAGCAAATTGATAATTTCATTTCTATATCCTTGCCAACTTTTGCAAACCAGTTCAACCAGTTGAAAGTTCCGTGTTTTATTAAACACAGAAGCCTTGAAAGAAAATAACAATAGGCTGAAAACAGCAAGGGAATGAGAAGGTCATCGCAACAATGACAGGTTCAATGTAAGGAAAGTCTATGGTTATATCAATTTGGTTATATATATATTGCAACACAAGGAAACATCTTCGTAGCGTTGGGGCAGGAGAGAGGGTGACGCTTGCAACATCAAGGTCATGGGTTCGATCCCCAGGGAAAGCAAGAACTGATTAGAGATGTCAATGTTTCTTGAATGCAATGCAAGTCGCTTTGGATAAAAGCGTCTGACAAATAAATTATTATTATTCATCACCCATCAAAAACACCAACATACTTCCCTCTCTCCATCTGAACCTTTCATGCCAAACTGGACATTCACTCTGTTTGCTTACCCTGTATGAGCTCACTGAGAGATAATAAGTAATTAAAGAGTTAATGAGTCAAATTAATGAGTTAAATTCTTTGTCCAGGAGAGTTGAATCCCCCCACACTGAATTTGGGTCACAAGAACGTTGTGTTATTTGTATATACAGTATCTTAATTGTTATTTGCATGTGCGTACTAGTACTTAAGTGTTTTATATTATATTACGGCATTATAATGAAAGCATATTGAAAGGAATTAAGCCTGCAACATATTTACCAAAAATGACTAAAAACATTTAAATTTATCAGACGCTTTTATCCAAAACGACTTGCATTGCATTCAAGAAACACATTGACATTCAAATCAGTTCTTGCTTTCCCTGGGAATCGAAGCCATGACCTTGATGTTGCAAGCGCCACACTCTACTGTTTGAGACACAGGAAAGCCAAACAAACCAACAGCTAAACAGGTTTTGGAAATATCAAATAAGCAGCTTCTTCACATGTATTTTTGCCATTACCTTTGGCCTCTTGAAACTGTTAGGCCCCGATTGAGAAGCATCCTCTGACGGATGTCTTTTACGCTGCCCGTTTCCCAGACTTGCGTCGCTCATCGGCTCACCAGAGGCTGGAGCTGCGTTCAACCCCAGTGGATCCGACTGAAATACAGGACATCATTATATTATAAAAAATAGTTTTGGTTAATTGAAGTAAAATAACCCATTTTGTATTACACCTAAAGCACCTGTATAAACATTAAACCCTGTCAAAGTTCCTCCCCAAAAGTTACACTCATAATAACGAGATTTAATTGGTTCTGAAGGCTGAACTTACAATGACATCATGTTGCCCAAGGACTGGCATTTCCCACAGCGACTGGTTAGTGAATCGGTTGAAGTAGTATGGCCGATTCTCCCTTTTACTCCAACACTTTGACCATCCAGCCTGAATCATCTCATCTGAAAGTGAACATAAATATCAGACGCGTAGATGCACAGGATCATTGGTCTTAGTGCCTCACGGATACGGACCTGGCAGCTCTTGGATGGGTTTGCTGGTTGAGGGCGAGAAGGGAGCCGCCTGTGACGTGGACCCGGTGGGCGACATGACCATTGCCGAGTCTGCCTTTATTGTTCCGTGGTTTTCACTCGTCATAGCTCCTCATTTGTCCTGTCTTGCAATAGAAAAAGTTGCATCCTTATCAAATGAAAGCATTACAATTTTGAGAGCATGAGAGGTCATAGTAACGCTAATGCCTGATTCAGTGTATCAGATTATGGGATTTTGACTCCTTAATTCTTGTGGTGTCGGGGGTTAAGACATGACAGTCTACATGTCGCTTCCTGACCAATTATTACTTGCTGTCTTTAACGACGTGTGTGACATCATCGAGAAGGCGGGACTATCGACTGACAGGTGTTGTGAGCGTAACGCTCGGTTCAGACTATGCGATTTTAGCCTGATTTCGGCAGGATCTGTTTGACGTAGTGTGTCGTGGGGATGCGTTTACGTCAATGGCCACCATGACGCAAGAACCGATCATTTAATCTCGTCATAGAGGACGCTGCCGCGTCTGAGACACTTCACAATGGAAAGACTGGTGTGGAAAGGAAGAGTTGTTTCTCAACATGCATAGTTTATTTGCTAGTCAAAATATCTCTGTGTATCAAGTCTCTGTCAATACCCTTACAAAGCAAGTCAAATCAACCAGATTGCTAAGAACAAAGCTTTCCTGCAGCTTAAACTAAGCCACGGTCATGGGTTCGATTCCCAGGTAGCGCAAGAAAATATTAGAATATCAATGCGTTTCTTAAATGCAATGCAAATCGCTTTGGATAAAAGCGTCTGTCAAATGCATTAATGTAAATGTAAAGATTCTTGGTGCCCCTTTCACATTCTTTGGATTGGTGGCCATTGTTTATGTTCCTCCATACCTGAATAAAGTGTGAATGCAAACCTCTAGGAGTGGATTTTCCTTTGTCTCTAGGATCATGAATTTGTATGAGTTGTATAGACATTTTCATTGGATTAGTGAAAAGGGCGGGTGGCTATAACTGTATACCTCATTTGTATGCTTTAAGGTCTTCACACAGGTGTTTTGTCTCAATTACTAATGTATATAAACAGCACATAAAATAAAATACAACCAAGTCTCCTGGTCTTTGCGTCTGAGATTTTCAACACTAGCATGTTTCATGTCTTTGCTTCGACAACCCGGTGATTTGTACTGGCTAAAAATGAAGAACTATATCAAATATGTTAATTCCATGTCCCGTCGGGTACCCTTTCTTTTTGGGTCTTTTCTAAGAAGTGCAAAACACAGTAGCCATTGTTTGTTTACGTTCGCAACACCCGTCAGTCGATAGTCCTGCCTTCTCGATGAGGTTAAACCCATGGGATAAAGACCACATGAAATAATTGGTCAGGAAACGACGTGTAGTCATGTTTTTTGTCCACGACAACTAAAATTAAGGAGTCAAGATAACAATCTGACAGAGTGACTAGACAAAAATATTGTGTCGTCATGTTTCGCATGTTTGAAATCTGTGAATTAAAGAGCTTCTGTGCTCCTATTGGTCAGATGTGGAAAATTTAAACATGCTCTTTCCGTCGTGGCGCGTCTCAAACGTGGCGTGTCCCATAGTTGGTCATGGGACACGTCACACTATTGTAACAGACAAAAACATTGCGCAACTCAAATCATCAATGGCTATCATGTTTTACATGTCAGAAAAGCTTTAAAAAGAAAGGGAACCCACTCCTAGATTGCATGAAGAGGGTATGGAATCCTCCAAAAAGAAGCTTGTTAATATCGTTGTTTTTTTTTCAGCCAGTAGTAAATATAAACTACCGGGTTGCTGAAGCGCCTTCGTTATCGTTTATCTTATTTTTTCACTCTGTCGTGGTCATCCCTTGAGGAAAAAACATCATAAAGACAGAAGTTACTGCCATACGTCCACAGATCTTTCCTCCATTGCATTGATACCGTTGTCTATCTATCGTTTTCGAAGCCTGTGAACGAAAGTGCTCCTGTGCTCCTATTGGTCAATGACACAGATGTGACAGAAACCATCGTGGAAGAGGGAAAATAATTAAACATGCTATTCAAGACGAAACGATTGATTCTTGCGTCATCCATTATCACGAATCTCCACGACATCCTACGTCAAACAAATCGTGCCCAAATCGGGTCACCTGAACAGGGCATGAATGTCGTGTTTGGGGGGGGGGGGGGGGGGGGGGGGTCAAACAACATGTATCAACACATCATATGCTTATTTTGCAATAAAACTTAAGATTAAATGTTTTGAATATGTAAAAAAAAAGAAAAAAATTCAAGGCTAAATAATGGGTTAAATCTCATTTTCAGCCAACCAAAACAAAGTAAACAGCAAAATAAAAATGAACAGAAGTACATAAAAGCACGTAATAATGTGATTTTTATTTTCTTTTTTAGGTAAACTATGCCTTTAAGTCTAAGTGGATGAATGTGAAAGACTCAAATAATGAAAGTGAAACTTTCGATCCTCCAATAGTTAGACATTCATGAAAAGAGTTCAAAAGGGTTTTAAACAAAAACCTTTAATTCATAAATATGATTACCATGGTAACCTCTATTATGGGATTTCCAGTGACCAAGTACTTTGTATGGGGGGAAAAATAAAAATATGGTAGGCTACGATATTCAATATCATGGTAATGTTTTTAAATCATGTATGGAGACTCTCTACGCACTTCTGAGGAATACCATGGTAGTACCATAGTAAATGGAAATATTACGCATAACATTTATTTCGCTGATTCGAGTAGACATGAGTTTAAAGAGTGACAAGTTAATGTATCGCTCAATCTCAGAAAAGCCTTGCTTTCCCACAAATAAAGCACTTTGGCGCGTAACACTTCACATGGAAACCGTAGAGTCACAAATGGTGTTTTTGGTCAATAATCAGGCTGTACATCACCGAATCTGCTCGATGAATGTGTTTACTGCGTTTATCGTCGTTAATAAAAGCGCAAATGAGCGAAAGAAGGGCACGCATGCGCCTGCAACGCCGCCCACCCCGGATCGAGCCGCCCGAAAACAAACCCGAAAGAGGAGGAGAAAAACATCCAACAAAAGAGCCACGGCAGCGCGAGGCGACGTGCGGGAGAGCGCGGGGAAATAACACCAAGTGGCGGGGAATCCGACTTCATTTGAGCGTGGGAATGACGGGGATTCGCAGAGCCGTTACAAAAGCGCGCCAAACTGCTCGTTCGAACAGTTTAAACCCCGTCAGTTTTTGACCGTTACGACCACAGATTTTAGGCGCGCACTTTTGCTTCGTGGAAACGGTCGACAAGATGGCGCGCGCTCTCGCGTACTAGGCGCCGCGCTCACTGCGCATTATAATGTCTGTTTATTGCGCGCACTGCGCACGTTTGCAGCAACCGTTGGGATATTATTGTGCCCCGCGCATTCCGCCACAAGCCCATAGGTCTAGCGCTGCTCTTCAATGGCTGAATCCCTTACCTTGGAGAGGTTTGATCGGAGTCCTCAATAGGCTTTGCTCTATTCGTTTCGGACCCGCCTCCGCCTCTCCCTCCCCACCGACTCCGCCATCTTGTATCGGGCACTCGGACGCGGTTAATGCGCATGCGCGGGTTTAGTTGCAGTCTGCAGTGGAAGCTGTCAAACCCGGGCGGCCATTTGCAGAGAGGCATTAAATTCGTGCGGTTTAATTATAGGAAACTGAATGTTCTTTATTTTTGTCCTGGAAATATTTGTACATTTACTTCAGTATGTGTCAAGTTTTATCTATGTAACAGTTGAACCAAAGTGCTTTACATTTAAAAAAAAACAGAAAAAATGTCTTTGATCTTTGTCATTTTATACATTTCTTTTTAGCTTTATTTTTATTTCCTTTTTATTTTAGCAATTTTAGTACTTGTCTATCCCCCCCCCCCCCCTTTCTACTATTTGTTATTTATTTTATTTCACTTTTATATGACTGAAAACTATTTAATAGTTTTTAGTTACATTTACTTAATGGTAATGTCAATGTCTATAATTATTAATAACGAAAGCACATCAAAACTCCATTACAATATAAGATTAAATCACCAAAAATCCGATCAAACACAGATGTGTACCTCCCAAATTGATCCTAAAGTCCTACCACATGTATTCCCCTCAACCCCTCCTTGATCATCATTATATTGCAGTTACACTTTTAATTTGTTATGTGTTGTACACTCATGGATTAACAAGAAAGCTAGAGATGTTCTTGACTTTTAAAATGAAAATCTACAAATAAAGGCTGTTTAAATAACCATTTTCTTGTCAATGTTTGTGTATGAACTCTACCACAATACGATGCATCAGTATGTCGTGTGACCTGTTTGTGAATTGCAAAGTTTTAATTCGGCTCATGTCCTATTTGTACATCATGTCATTTGCACCACATTACTCATGTGCTCTTTCCTGCCCTTTGTGCCTCATTTGCACTTGAACTATATTTTTTAAATTTGAATTGCACTTCTAGTTAAATCCCGACTATTTCATTGGCCTTGTATTTGTACTTTGCACAATAATCCAAATTGAATATCCAAATAAACTATAAATCTAATAGTTAGGTATGAATACATATTCCGTAAGTGTGTTGTTTTAACAATCTATAAACTATTTTACTGTCTATTCAATTTCACTTTCATTTTTATACTTTTAAAGTTAGAGTAATTTCCTCTATTATTTCAATGATTGAATCATTATTGCAGTGATCATAATGTTTCTAGCATGTTATATGTTTGGCAACAGTTATTCTAACCCTAAATGATGGAGTGTGAAGCTGCTTTAAGTCCTCAAATCATGATTCAGTGCTTTCCTGAACAACAGGCCGTTCCTCGGGCCGATGGTCTCCGTCTTCTGAGGGAATTCTGCTTTTTGGTGGGAGTGAAACCAAAAAAAAAAAAAACTTGTGCTCTACTCATCCACAGGACGCGTTTCCTCACCCCTCTTTTCAAACAGGTTTAAACCAATGTCTAAAAGAGGAAAGTTTGATGTGTTCACCCCATAATTGGTGGCCAAAAACACAAAACGGAGCATCTTGATTCTCCAAAGTGAGCTCCACCGTGGTCCTCTGCGGTTTCAAGTGGAACCCATTTCTTGCGTCATGTGATTCTATGAAGCCTTGCAACATGGGCTTCTAAGAAGTCATGAACTAATTGAAGGTTTAGTCTCCAAAAATGAAAGGGCAGACTGCTGGAATCTGTTTAATGTCGCCTGGAGGCTTCGTTCCACTGCCCCGCTGTTAGATAACAATAATGTGAACTTTTAGAAACGCAGCAACTACACAGTTTATATACTTTGAAACAAAATTCAGTTATTTGTTGCATGTTAATCTTCGGAAAATGCTTTCTTTGCACATCATCATGCGTATGAATGGTTGCCACAAGGTCATATGGCATGAGGGGAAGAGAAACACCCTTTTCCCAAAAATGCTTACTGACTCCGTATATAAACTGGGAACATAGTGAACCCAGACTAAAAGAGGGAGGGATGCTGGAGGATTTAAACAGACGTTTTCCAGACTGCAAGAGTTTATATCTGAGAAACACTAAAGTCACCCAGCCTGTATTTCCACACCACTGTAAGTATCCAGCCATTATGAAAGGCAAAGGTATTTGGGGAGGGAAATGTGGGAATAAGCTGTAATACTTGCACAAAATGTGTACAAAGTTTGCGGTTTCACTGCGTGCAGTCACTCAAAAGGGAACGAATGGCTTCCCAGCACAAATGAAGGTAGGTTTATGTTTCGGTACGGCTGATTTGCACTCGTTTGCTCTGTTCGTGGATATCAGACATCATTCCCACATTATTGGTTAATATGATTCACACCGTGTCCTTCATGAAATAGTTCCGACATTTAGAAAATCTGCATGTCAAAGAAGTAAAATATAAATTATTTTCATATTGTATTTGTATGTTTTAAAAGGATTTTACTGGGAAAAATCTGTTTAAATTCTGGCTCATTGTTAGCGAGTTTTAATAGTTGCTTTATTCATTCAGATGTAATGTTTTTCACTTTAATTCATGATTATTGTGTGATTTTAATTGTTTCTCGACAGCATTGATTATTGTGACATTAATTGCATTTTCTATTTCAGTTTGCATTTTCTACAATCAGTTTGAAGAAATGCATGAATTGTATTTTAGATTATATTGTTTTCCCTTTGACCCAAATTCACAGTTATTAACTTAAATATTGAATAGGATCAAATTATACACTAATTAATCATTATATACGACCACAATATACATTTATTGACAAAAAAAAAAGATTTAAAAGTGACTCAAATGTGAACAAAACTGTTTTCTAACGCATATGTTGGTGTTTATTTTGCTTGCGTAACATTGTTTTACTTCTTATGTTTGGGGTATTTGGGGATTTTGACCCCGGAGAAGCGATCCCGAGCTTGTGAACTATAGTAACCCCACTCTCGTCTCAAAGAAAACCGAAAACACTTGTGAGGAACATCCCAAATCCAAATGCTTTCCACCAACATGGAATGAATTGTTTATTTCTTGATCTTCTTCACAAAGAACATGTTCATCCTTCCTGATGTGTAACGACTTCTGACTTCATTGAGCGTCATTTTGGGTCAAAGGTCACCGATCGGAATTGCACAATACGTTCCCTGAAAGATATTGTCTCACAGGAGTAATTACCTTTGGATGCTTAAAAAGCTCCCAGGGTTTTATACAAAATGAAGAGGCATTTTGTCCTCCCGCCTGCCGGAGACCGTCGTCTTTGAAGCGAGGTAAATCAGCCGGACCCTGGGGTCAATGACCTTAAAAAGCCCATTTGCGGGATGGTTTGTTTTGGTCCTGTTTGTTCCAGTTGGTTATATGTGGATGACTAGAGACAGCTGGCCTCCAGCAACACATGCGACCTCCAAGAGCGCGACCTTATTCAAGCATCTCTATCACGCTGGTTATTTTTGCTTGTTAAGTCACGCTTTTAATATTGACCATGTACGTTTAGTAGTTTAAACAAACCCTTAAACGCAGCTCAATGCACATGAATGAAAGGATGCAGCCCATTAATGTTTTGAAACAGTTATGCATTTCTATCCGCAGTATTTTGTGAATGAAAGAAATATTAAACACTCAAAATATTAATCAAAGATGAGGATCTTGGCCCCGACAGCCAAAGCTGTGATGCTTAAGAATGTTTACCCATATTTAACAAAAACAGTAAATATTTCTTCCAACTGGTTATAAATACAAAAGTTAGATCAAATGTTTTATCAGGCTATTTTAATTTATTACATTTCGTCACTCACGTGTAAGGCCTGTTTATCTCTTAAGAAAAGTATTGGCCAATTTCATATTTAGTTTGAAGTAATAAACTACAAAAAAAACTTTGTACATAATCTAATAAGAAAAACTCTCCATGAGCACAAAATAAAGTTATTTAAAACTAGTAAATAAAAACAATTTGTCTCGCCTTGCCATCTCTAAACAATTTTCTAAGTTACAACATTGGGATTTTTCTGCATGTGTTTCTGCTGTTGTTAAAATAACAGCATCATCTTCAGCTCTTCATGCGGCGCTTTACGTCTTTAGCGGGAGAGAGAAGCAACACACAAGTGGAAAGAGCTTTAATGAAGCGCGTCTGACTCTATAAAAATATGAGAGGATGTTAAGCTGAAAGATCATTAACGTAAACAACTTTAATCTGTAGAAACGGTAAAACGGTGCAATTATGTCCCGCCAATTAAATACCACTATTGTAGCCAATTTGCCTCACACACACTCTCTCTCTCTCTCTATCTCTCACACACACACACACACACACACTCTCTCTCTCTCTCTCTCTCTCTCTCTCCCCCTCACACACACACACACTCTCTCTCTCTCTCTCTCTCTCCCTCACACACACACACTCTCTCTCTCTCTCTCTCCCCCTCACACACACACACACACACACACACTCTCTCACACACACACTCTATCATACTTGCACACACTCTCTCTCTCTCTCTCTCTCTCTCTCTCACACAGACACATTATCTCTCTCTCACTCTCTCTCTCATTCACACTCACACTCTCTCACTCACACATTATCTCTCTCTCTCACTCACACTCTATCTCTCTCTTTCTCACACACACACACACATTATCTCTCTCTTTCTCTCCCCCCTCTCTCTCCCTATCTCTCTCTCTCTCTTTTTCCTTCTCTCCCTCTCCTCTCTCTCTCTCTCCCCCTCTCTTTCTTACAAACACATTATCGCTCTCTCCCCCCCCCCCTCTCTCTTTCTCTCCTCACTGCCTCTGCTGTCCATTCAGGCGAGGCAAACAGTCTCTCCTCCTCTGCACTATAAACACAC
This sequence comes from Rhodeus uyekii, assembly GCA_037043235.1. Classification (NCBI taxonomy): domain Eukaryota; kingdom Metazoa; phylum Chordata; class Actinopteri; order Cypriniformes; family Acheilognathidae; genus Rhodeus; species Rhodeus uyekii. The sequence goes on from JAWRVZ010000004.1 coordinate 11,175,823, forward strand.
ACACGCAGACAAACACTATTCACACACAGCTGCAGAGAGAGGAATGACCTGGACTTCTTTGGCTGGATATTTTCTAACATACGCTTGAAAGGCAAGATCATTCTCTCATTTGCTTTGTTGTCTCTGTATATTTAGCTGTCAGCGGCTGTTTTCCTGCTGCCGCACCGGAGAAGCTCTTTGGTGCAGGATGAAAACAGACAGAACTGCGTATTTAACGCTGAAACTGACTTTATTTCTTTTAGAGTTTCAAAGTAAGTTAAAACTAATAAATGAGGAGGGATTTTTAATCGCAAGAGTTTTAGATATAAATTAAAAAATAATGATAGCTCAATTCATAGTTTAAAATAATTTTATAAATAAATACTTTTAAAAATTAATTTATACCTTTATTTAATTATAATCCATTACAAATGAATCCTTTTCGCTATCTGTTCATGCTCTTTAGTCCATCATATTAAAGGGATCGTTCACCCAAAAAAAATTACAATTCTGTCATTATTTATTCCTTCTCATGTCGTTCCAAACCCGTAAGACTTTCATTCATGTTTAAAACACAAATGAAGATCTTTTTGATGAACTCTGAGAGTTTTTGTCCCTCCATTGACACAACTACCAATTTGACGTTTCAAAAAGTTCATAATCCATGTGAATCATACAGTTTAGTCAAGGTTTAATTTATTCACATATAAATATTTATCAGCAAATATTAACAGAAGCTCAACTGAACCTGCTTGACACGCGAGAATGAACCTCATTGGTTCTTGCAATGAAAAAGTTCAAAGAGTAGAGAGCGGCGCTTGCAACATCAAGGTCATGGGTTCGATTCTCAGGGAAAGCAAGAACTGATTAAAAAGTCAATGTGTTTCTTGAATGCGATGCAAGTCGCTCTGGATAAAAGCATCTGATAAATGCATCTCATTTATTTATCTATGGTATGAATATTGAGATGCAGAAAGTAAATTCTTGTTTTTACTATTTCTTCTTTAACCTTTTTGATGATGCCCTGGTCGATCAGTGTTCCCTTTATCACTTTGTTAAACTGGTGTTTTTCAGGTCTGCTGAGGAATCATGGGACTGTTGAAAGTCTCTGTCATCTTTTTTCTGTCATTCGTCACGATGACCTTAGCAGAAACGCCTGGATGCAAGATCCGCATCACTGACAGAGGACTGGAGATGTGTAAGATATAGCCCAGTATTCAGATTTAAAATGCATCTGTATCTCAAACAGTAGAGTGAGGTGTTTGCAACCCCAAGGTCATGGGTTCGATTCCCAGGGAAAGCAAGAACTGATTAGAAAGTCAATGTTTCTTGAATGCAATGCAAGTCGCTTTGGATAAAAGCGTCTGATAAAATGCATGAATGTAAACTATAGTGTATCATATAGTAGTCATTAAAAGACTGGCCTCTGTTTGATGTCTTCACAGTGAAGGCCGAGACAAAGAATTTTGTGGAAGGAGAGTTGAGTAACATCACCATGCCAGAGATGAGCGGCGCCGAGGGCCGCTTCCAATACACCATCAAAGAGTACGCTCATATTTATCTACTGGATACTGACAACTTTCATAGTCGTGTCTCAACCCCTTTCCCAGGGAAAGCAAGAACTGATCAGAATGTCAATTTGTTTCTTGAATGCAATGCAAATCACTTTGGATAAAAGCTTCTGTTAAATGCAGAAATATAAATGTAAATGAACCAGTTCATGTGGTCATTCACACACAAAAGACCATGAGGATGCAAATGCACATTCAAGGGATCGTTCACCCAAACATTGTAATCCTTTACTCGCCCTCATGTTGTTCCAAACCTGTATGAGTTTCTATGAGAGTTGACGACCTCCATTGTATTATTTTTTTCTTACCGTGGAAGTCAGTGGATGTCGTCAACTTTCTGGATACCAACATTCTTCAAAATATATTTTTATAAAAAAAAAAAAAATGAATACATGGAGTAAATGTATTACTACATTGGAGTAAATTATGAAAAGTATCCCTAGAATAGTTTAACTTTCCCTTTAAGAGTTTCCTGTAGTTCAAACAGTAGAGCTGGCGCTTGCAACACCAAGGTCATGGGTTCGATTCTCAGGGAAAGCAAGAACTGATTAGAATGTCAATGTGTTTCTTGAATGCAATGCAAGTCACTTTGGATAAAAGCTTCTGCCAAATGCATGAATGCAAATGTTAAGAATTAAGAATGCATTTTAATTTGCATTTCAATGACTGATTTGGATCTGAGGTGGCAACGAGTTGCTCTGTTGCAGTGTTGCGTTTTGAATTAGAGTGTAAGGACGTATTTAAACTATTTGAGATCCGAGAAAGTCAGAAAGCTAGCGGGTTTGTAAAGACTCCCAAGAAACGTGGAGTTTGAAGGTTTGCAGGGCTTACGAATTGTAATCTCATGTTTCTTCAGTGTGAAGATCACGGAGCTGAACCTGACCTCTGACCTGCGCTTCCAGCCTGATGTGGGGCTGCTGTTCGACGTGCAGAACTCCTCCATCACCATGAACTTCCAGAGACGCATTCTTTACTGGCTCTTGTGAGTTTGAAATGCATCTTTAGCGATCAAGCAGAAGATTTGAGCTTACAAGACACCATCAAGTGTGCTATTAGTATGCTAATTATTAATCTAAAACTAAGAAAGTAGACTTAAATTAGACTTAAGGATATTTGACTATTTAAGTATACACTCACCTAAAGGATTACTAGGAACACCTGTTCAGTTTCTCATTAATCTAATCAACCAATCACATGGCAGTTGCTTCAATGCATTTAGGGGTTGTTCCTGGTCAAGACAAACTCCTGAACTCCAAACTGAATGTCATAATGAGAAAGAAAGGTGATTTAAGCAGTTTTGAGCGTGGCATGGTTGTTAGTGCCAGACGGGCTGAAACACAGTTTCGCGAAGGTCATGGGTTCGATTCCAAGGGAAAGCAAGAACTGATTAGAAAATGTCCTTGTTTTTTTAAATTCAATGCATAAAATGTATTTTTAAGTTTACCTAAAAGTATATTTAGTACACTAAAAAGTGGGTCGATTTAGTCCCAAGTGGTATTGCAATATAAGATATAAGACTGGATATAGGATATATAAGATATAAGATTTAAGATGGGAGTAATGATACTGAAAATTCAGCTTTAATCACAGGAATAAATGACACTTTACTATATATTCACATAGAAAACAGCTGTTTTACACTGATATAATATTACACTGTTTTACTGTATTTATCATCTAATAAATTCAGCTTTAATCACAGGAATAAATGACACTTTACTATATATTCACATAGAAAACAGCTGTTTTACACTGATATAATATTACACTGTTTTACTGTATTTATCATCTAATAAATTCAGCTTTAATCACAGGAATAAATGACACTTTACTATATATTCACAAAGAAAACAGCTGTTTTACATTGATATAATATTACACTGTTTTACTGTATTTATCATCTAATAAATTCAGCTTTAATCACAGGAATAAATGACACTTTACTATATATTCACATAGAAAACAGCTGTTTTACACTGATATAATATTACACTGTTTTACTGTATTCATCATCTAATAAATTCAACTTTAATCACCGGAATAAATTACACTTTATAATATATTTACAAAGAAAATTGTTATTTTAATTAAAATGATTTCTTTCAGAAACAAAAACTAACAGGAATGAACTGATTGTTTTTAATGAGTGAGAATGAGTAGTTTACAGCTCTCTCACTGCAATAAGACGAGGTCTTTCTCTCCATTAGTTATGATGAGGGAGCCATCAATGCCTCAGCCGACGGTGTCAACATCTTCACCGTCCTCCATCTCAGCAAAGACCAGGACGGCCGTCTCAAGATCTCCAACATCACCTGTGACGCATCCATCGCCAAAATGAGGGCCAAATTCAGCGGGACTCTTGGGTATTTGACTACACTGAACTCTGAGCATGTTTATTACAAGAGACACATTATTTGATTAACTTTACAACTTTTTTGTCAGTGAAATGCTCAGTTTGCTCAGCCATATTATTATACGCCTCAAAATATTCTCACAGGAGGGTTTATGACTTTATCGCAACGTTCCTGACTACAGGAATGCGCTTCATCCTAAATAAACAGGTTTGTTTGCATTTCCCAAATAAAGATATAGAACTACATTAGAACTACATTAGTTTTCCTGTAGCTCAAACAGTAGATTGTGGCGCTTGCAACCCCGGGCTCATGGGTTCGATTCCCAGGGAAAGCAAAAACTGATTAGAATGTCAATGTGTTTCTTTAATGCAATGCAAGTCGCTTTGGATAAAAGCGTCTGATAAATGCATGAATGTAAATGTTTAATCTTAACACATTTGAATGGAAATGAACTTTTGCATATATGTCTCTGTCAGATTTGTCCTGCCTTGAATCATGCTGCGCTAGTTTTGGTTAACCAGCTGCTGGACACAATCCCAGGTTAGAGAACTTGTTGATCATCATAAAACTGTTGTGATGTATTGATCTGGCAGGCACGTGTGTTTACCTGAGTGCATTTTTCAGTGCGCACGGAGGTGGACAGTTACGTGGGCATCGATTACTCACTGCTCAGTGACCCTGTGGTGACTGAATCAAGCCTTGATATGGATTTTAAGGTGAGTGGCAGATGCAAGGGCTGCTAATGACGTCATGTTCCCCTGCCGGAATGGGTGGAGCTTGAGCAGTCCCAATATTTGGGGCTTGACCTAATGATGAGGTTCAGAGAAAGTGGTTGACACTCAAGAGAGGGGGAGCTGAATGTCAAGCTCCACCCATCACATCCAGAGAGGAGGGGCTGAAGGTCAAGCTCCACCCATTGACAACATTATAATGCTGAAAAGTTTGGGATCAGCTGAGACATTGTTCACATTCATCAAAGAATCCTGAAATAATGTATCACTGTTTCCACAAAATTATGAAGCACTGATAATAGTCAGCAATGTTTTATTTATTACAAAATATGAATTTTTAAAATATAATAATACTGTATATTAATAATAATATATGCATTAAATATATTATACATCATGTTTTAAAATATATTATATTTTAATATAATAATATATTAATTAATATAATATATATAAATATATCTAGATATTACTTATAACATTTATGTGGAAAATATGGTTTTTAAAAAATGTATTTGTTTTATTTAATTATTTTTCATTAATAAAATCCATATTTTTAATGAAGCTATAAATAACAAGTAATATATATATATATATATATATATATATAATATAACAAAATTATTTAATACATTTTTTATTCACCCAAAATTTATTTTAAGATTAAAAATGTATTTTCTTGTCCTTTGAGGTACATTTTATAATATTTTGGAATTTGAAGGTTATATTTGTAACTAAATCATTATAATTCTATATTTTGCGGTTTTCAACATATATTTAGTATAAACTTTGGCCAGAATATATATATATATATATATATATATATATATATAGAATATATATATATATATATATATATATATATGATTAGGAATGTTAATATTAGATGTAATTAATATAGCTAATCACATCTGACATAAAAGTTTGTGTACACACACACACACACACGCACGCACGCACGCACGCACGCACGCACGCACGCACGCACGCACACAAACATATATATATATATATATATATATATATTTATATACATATAAACATTTAAGTCAGTAAATCAAATTAATCGACTTGATCACACTAAATAAATATAATATATTACTTTGGTTATAATATATTTTATTATATTATATTGTTCAAATGATTAGTTTTTGTAGTTGTATTCATGCACTTCTGTCCCTCTCTTCTGCAGGGCATGTTTTACGACCTCAAGAATGAGAACGAGACGCTAGTGAACTACGCCGTGAATCCCGTCGTGCGAGAGTATGATCGTATGATCTATCTCTCTCTTTCCGAGTACTTCTTCGACAGCGGCCTGTTCTCTTACTTCAAAGGTGGCCTGTTCCAAACACAGATCGCGAACGAACGAGTAAGACGCCATCTAACATCATTCCAAAGACATGATTCAAAAATAAGATAAAAACAACTATTCTTAAACTCATTTCAGATGCCAAAGGACTTGGAAGTGCTGCTCAGGACCACCTACTTAGGAACAATCATGATGCTGGTGAGCAAAGACTGCATCGACCCAGAGTTTGGGGAAATGCATTACAAATAACTCCAGTTACATAATCAGATTGTAATCAGATAATCAGATCAGATAATCAGAATCACTTTTTTCAAGTAATGCATGACTTTTGAATTTACAACACAATTTCTGGGTTACTTTTTCAAATAAGTAACGCAAGTTACTTTGTTTTCCATTTATTGACTGACAGCTCTCGTTTATTGAAGTTACAGATTAAATGTAAGGATGCGTTTACTCGTCTCATTTGCTCAAAACACTTTCAGCAGTTCTAGAAATCAATAAAAAATTGTGAAATGCAAACTCAGAATATTCCTCAAACCTGCAATAAATAAATGTTAAGTAACACAAACCTTCTGTGTTTAATCTCACTTGCAGTGTCTTTACATTTCTTTGTCTTTAAATATTGTTTATATGCCATTTTTAAAAGTTATAGTTTTTGGCCCTTTATCGTGAAGCTGATAATTGATGGATTTTTTTCTAGGAATGCAAAATATATTATTATTATATATTTTTATATATTATTTCTTGGGATGCACGATATATCGTCATCATATCGATAGATAAATGTTCATTTTCAACATTAACAAACTAATAACAAACTTAAAGACACTGTTGACCTTTGATCCAGTTCATACCAAACGAATAAGAGAAAATGACTTGAAACTTCACATTTGTGTTTTGTTTTGCTGTTTTTATTGCTGAAGTTGGAGTGTTAGTGTTATTTAATATATTTATCGTTAGCATGTCCAGCCCAGATGTGAAAAAGAAACGCAAAAGTAAAGCGACGCATTACTTTCAATAAAAACTAAGTATCGCAATTAAATACATTTTTAAGGAGTAACGCAATATTGTAATGTATTACTTTTCAACATTAACAAACTAATAAGAAACTTAAAGACACCTTTGATCCAATTCAACCATACAAATAAGGAAAAATGACTTCAAACTTATCGTTAGCAAGCCCAGCCCAGATGTGAAAAAGTAACGTAAATGTAACACGACGCATTACTTTCAATAAAAACTAAGTAACGCAATTAGATTTCTCCCTTTCCCCAACACACATGCATCCAGCTGTTCTCTGTGTTTGTTGTCCCATCAGAACCCGCTGCTCATGGACCAGCCCTTGTCTCTGGAGATAGAGGTCACGGCCCCGCCTCGCTCCACCATCAAGACCTCCGGCGCCAGTGTGGCCGTCACCGCTTCGGTCAAAGTGCTGGTTCTCCCGGCAGGAAAACCACCAGTACAGCTCAGCAGCATGACCATGGTGAGAACTATAACATACACAATCCCATGACTAGTCTTATGATGAAGGGATGCTATAAATGCACCAAATCTGCCCTTTTTAGGAAGGAAAATTCAATGCGAAAGTGTCAATGAAGGGAAAGCGCTTGACTATCCATTTAGACCTGAGAAGGTGAATATAATGCACAAACATGTATCTGTATTTGACATTACACTCATTGATTTTGAACTGAGAATCTGTTTTCAGGTTCAAAATATACTCCAATCAGTCTGCGCTGGAGTCTTTAGCTGTGAGTTTCCTCAGCCGTTTTTATTTCACTCTGAACAAACCTGATGCAAAACTAATCGGTAAATGTAACGGACATTTTTCCTTCAGCTTATTCCACTGCAAGGTCCCCTGAAGACGATGCTGCAGATTTCTGTGGTGCCTCTCATTAACAGTGAGTGAAAACATTACATTACATATTTAACGACAGCAGATGAGACGTTTTCTATGTAAATATATAGTAAAGTGTCATTTATTCCTGTGATTAAAGCTCAATTTATTAGATGATACAGTAAAACAGCTGTTTTCTATGTGAATATATAATAAAGTATAATTTATTCCTGTGATTAAAGCTGAATTTATTAGATGATAAATACAGTAAAACAGTGTAATATTTTATCAGTGTAAAACAGCTGTTTTCTATGTGAATATATAGTAAAATGTCATTTATTCCTGTGATTAAAGCTGAATTTATTAGATGATAAATACAGTAAAACAGTGTAATATTATATCAGTGTAAAACAGCTGTTTCTATGTGAATATATAATAAAGTATAATTTATTCCTGTGATTAAAGCTGAATTTATTAGATGATAAATACAGTAAAACAGTGTAATATTTTATCAGTGTAAAACAGCTGTTTTCTATGTGAATATATAGTAAAATGTCATTTATTCCTGTGATTAAAACTGTATTTATTAGATGATAAATACAGTAAAACAGTGTAATATTTTATCAGTGTAAAACAGCTGTTTTCTATGTGAATATATAGTAAAGTGTCATTTATTCCTGTGATTAAAACTGTATTTATTAGATGATAAATACAGTAAAACAGTGTAATATTATACCAGTGTAAAACAACTGTTTTCTATGTGAATATATAGTAAAGTGTCATTTATTCCTGTGATTAAAGCTGAATTTATTAGATGATAAATACAGTAAAACAGTGTAATATTATACCAATGTAAAACAGCTGTTTCCTATGTGAATATATAGTAAAGTGTCATTTATTCCTGTGATTAAAGCTGAATTTATTAGATGATAAATACAGTAAAACAGTGTAATATTATATCAGTGTAAAACAGCTGTTTTCTATGTGAATATATAGTAAAGTGTCATTTATTCCTGTGATTAAAACTGTATTTATTAGATGATAAATACAGTAAAACAGTGTAATATTATACCAGTGTAAAACAGCTGTTTCCTATGTGAATATATAGTAAAGTGTCATTTATTCCTGTGATTAAAGCTGAATTTATTAGATGATAAATACAGTAAAACAGTGTAATATTATATCAGTGTAAAACAGCTGTTTTCTATGTGAATATATAGTAAAGTGTCATTTATTCCTGTGATTAAAGCTGAATTTATTAGATGTTAATACAGTTAATAGTTAATACAAATAAAATAAAACAAACCCGTCTTTGAATAAGCATCTAAACGCTTCATCCTGTGTTTCATGTAAGATTACATTAAGCGAGGTGTGCAGATCCCTCTTCCGGACGGGCTGGACTTCATCGAAGAGGTGGTCGAGTATCATAACGTAAGTTAAAAATAAACTTTCATCATCATCTTAGGTTTAAGCCATAAATGATAACAAGTTCAACCGTTTCCTCTAACTTTGATTGCACAGGGTTACATCATCGTGGGAGCAAACCTACACTTCAGAACAAGCCTGCGAGAACTAATCGAGAGGAAGCTGTCAGATAACACAGACAACACCGTTTAAGAGCCGCTCCAGCATTAATGCATGTACACACACACACACACACACACACACACACACGGAGGATTTAAAAGATGAGAACTAACCTCCAATCCAAAGCATGATGTTTCACTGTACAGAACATTTGATCCTTAAAACCTGCATTTATCAGACGCTTATATCCAAAGCAACTTGCATTGCATTCAAGAAACACATTGATATTTTAATCAGTTCTTCTTTCCCTGGGAATCGAACCCTTGCTCTACTGTTTGAGCTACAGGAACGTCAATATGAACTTTAAATGCACATTCCTGATGTTGTGTATAAGGTCAATGCAAGAAAACAATATTTTATTCATAATCTGACTAATTTCAGCTGACTTGCAATACCATTTTTTCAGTATTAGTTAATGCAATAGTTTTATGAATATTTGGAGTCCATTTATGAGTGCAAATAATGTGCAATTTGTTGCCAAAGGCTGTCCATTGCTTCTGTATTTGACCTTTAGCACACACTTTGTGCAAACAGTTTCCATCGCTATTTGCTCTCAGTGTAAATTCCATCAAGCTTCTTGACTGTAAATAGCTGTGGCATGAACATTAAACCAATATAAAGCAAATCAGGGTTACCGTTGGATTACGTAGAGATGCTTTGGAGAATGAACTGAGTGTTTTATTCGTTCCACTGCAAACTCACATTCAACTCAGACTCTGTTCTGGTTTGAAATGCTCACTTACACCAGCCGATTAATCAATGCATTTACATCAAGTCCGGCTCGTTCTTCCCCCAGAAGTAAAATGGGTTGCAACTACAGGTTCATGTTGACTTTAATGGTTTGTCATAAGCGTCTGAACCACAAAACACACATACAACTGCTAAACTGTGTGCTCTGATGAAACTATGTTTTTGTACTTTAGGTTGAGTTATCTTACTCTTTTTGTACAAGTTTTATCGTATATTGACTGTCTAATATGAGATTGGTTTGCCATCCTCATGTGTGAACATATTACTTTACCTCTTTATAAATACATGATAAAACTCAAGAAATGTTTCTGATTCCTTTCATTATTGAAATGAAAGCATTTTAATGCGCCATTTTCTATAATAAAAGATCACAAAGAAACTAAAAATCATAGAAAAATGGATCTTTAATGAAAAAAAAAATTGGTGGAAAAGATTAAAAAGGCACAAATATTATTCCCTTACGGGCACAAAATGTGCCGCACATTTTAAAATGCCTTTAAAAAAGGCAAACGTGAAGCATTCGTAAAAAACGATATGTGCACTGATTAAAAAAAAAAGCCTAGTTTCACGTTTAGTAGAGAAGACATTAGCTAAAATTGTGCAATAAAAAGTGAGCATCCACTCACTGCAGAGAAACATTGGATTGAACTTAAATTCATAAACATTAAAATCAAGCACTTAATGAAGGATAGACAGAGGCATATAGACGTCTTTAGACTGATTCCCTCAAACCTCATTATGTCAGCATGGCTTAATCTCGAAAACAAGGCTGAACTACAGAAAACACACAGTAGGAAGTCTCAGAAAACAGAAACAGTCAGTGGTTCATAGTTACTAAACATTACCAGTGCAAATTCTGATTAAAAGCATGAAATCCCTGAGTGTGGTCTAGTAAGGTTGTTTGGTGATGAAGCGACTGAACATCGCGAAGGCCGCTATGGGTTTATCAGTGGGAACCATGTGACCTGAACCCTGTGGAGGACACACACTTTTAGGAATAAAACTCACACATAGTAAGTAAAACTAGTTTACAATGTAAGGGAATGCAGGTTGCATTGTAAAGCCCAGTGAACTGCCTAAAACGCTGGTCTTGGTAAAGCATTGAGTTTCAATTAATGCAGGTTTTCATTCGTACAGTAAAACCACAGAGATTTGTGCATCATGCGACTGTTTTACCTTCACCGTGAGGAAAGCGATGTTGGCGAATTCCTTGACAAAGCCGGCGATCTGCTGAGATTCACCGTTGAAATAAATCCAAGGCCTGCGCTCCACCTGGACCTGATGGAGAACATGAAGAGAGAGGGTCACCAAAACATACATACAAATAATAATAGAAAAAAAAAAATGTCTGATACAAAAAAAAAAAAATTTATTAAAAGAATATTGCAAGAATTGGCAAAAAAAACAAAAACTAGCAAATAAGTAGAAAAAACATTTATTAATATTAAATATGCATTTTTTTTAAATAAATAAAAATCTATTTAATTATAAAACATGCAGGTCTTATTAATATCAAATAAATTATTGCATTAAATAAAATAAGTTATTATTACAATTGTAATATTGCATTAAAACAGTTATTATAATCAAAATGTATTAATTTATAATTATTTTATTTAAATACATAAATTATATCAAGTTTCAATTTCTGCAATTTCTGGTAATCAGTGTGCATTTTTAGACTTGGATATATTATATAAACACAATAGTAATAAAATTATATATACATTTTTATAATAAATAAATATTTATAAAACAACAATAAATGTTAAATTATAAATTTATTATTGGTTGATTTTTAAATATTTGTTTATGATTATGAAAATAGAAATATTTCTAAGTAAAACAATAATAAACATTCGTTAAATTAAACATTTAATAATGCATTATTGGTTTATTTTTAAATATTTATCATTATAAAAATATTTCTAAGTAAAACAATAATAAATATTTCCCCCAAAAATTATACACAGGTATAAATAAAGGACACACAACTTCTCACCTCCTGCTGGAGAGACTCCACAAACCACTCGTCTCCTAAGAAGTTGCAGGCCATGTCCACGTCTCCATTATACACCAGCACACGGTATTTCTATTGAAGAGATGCGATTGAAATCAATTGGTAGACATGGAGAAATATATGATCAATAAGCTTTTACATTCCCGTCACTCACAAGCGCTCCAAGAAGCTTCAGGTACTGTTTCTTCACGTCCATGAACAGGCGGTTGTAGTTCAGATTGACTTCAGCGCTGTAACAATTTCAGATTAGAGCTTCCATCGTCACAACACTCGCTTGGCTTATTGAAGTGGACGCAACGCACCTGCAGATGACCCAGTCCAGAGCGTTGGGCGAGATGTGGAGCGCGGACTTCACCAGCGGGTTGTTCAGGTACAGGGTGGATGGGGTGGAGTTGGTGCACGGAGGATCGAGCTTCGTGGATTTAAACAGGGAAGCGACACCTCGCAGTTTCTGATCGAACATCAAGAGTCAAAACATCAGGAACGGCCTCAGACGCTCTGCTGTCTAGCACTTAAACTGATGCGTCACCCAAAAGATTACATTCTGTCTAGTTGTTCCAAAGCTGTATGAACCGATTTCTTCTGCTGAACACTGAAGATGATATTTTGAAAAGTAGAGATGAATTTAAAAGATTTTACAGCAGCTGAGGATATTTTAAGGGTTGCAAGACACACAAAGAGTAGAATAAAATTAGACAATAAAAACAGCACAAAGGAGATATGTATGTGTGAGTGTATTTATGCAGACACACACAGTACGGACTATAAATCCCATACACACTTTCACACATAGGCGGAGTTTCACTTTTGTGCTTGGGGGGGGGCACCTACCAGGCCAGCAGACCACGAGCTCATATTTTTTTAAATATCATTTATATATCATTCATTCTACATATAAAATACATTTACAATGAACAATGACTTTATACCAGTGCTTCTCAATTATTTTCTGTCACGCCCCCCTAGGAAGAGGTAAAAATTTACCTCCCCCTCCCCCCATTTTGGAACTTTATTGTTTCCATGGCAACCTGACATACCGCAGCCACAAAAAGCGCTATATAATAGATAATTCAAAATAGTCACCAACTTGTTGGCTCAACTTGTTGGCTCAACTTGTTGAAACCTAAAAGAAACCTTATGTGGTTGAAAACACTGAATTGTTGTGATAAATGACAAGCTCTGAGCGCGTCTTTTTGGATCAATGCCAGATATCGCGTGAAAACACGTGTGAATTTAGTGGTTGATCACGTGACACATGAACACCGGTTAGGGTTAGGTTATCGTCAAAGGATGGTTATCTGAACTTCATATATGCTGCTCTTGTTCAGTGCAAGTCACCCCAGGGTAACGTTCTTCTTCGTTCCGATTAAAGTTCATAAACAGAGCCTCCCTTGACCTGTCATAGAACTACTTCAGACATTACAATATCTTACCTAATGCAGAAGAAGCCGCCTCTTTTTCAGGGATGCGTAGATGTACACTGTCTTCTCTTCTGATAGATTTGACACTTTTAGTAGTGGATTTATTAAAAAAAAAAAACGACTAATGACCCTTTTGTTTATTCAGCGCGTAAAACAGAACGAGAAGAGCGTCCACTCACGTACCACGATACTTTGAGATTCGCAAATCGCGGGAGAATGTAATAAAGCTACAGTAATAAAAAAATTAAATACAGTAATTAAAAATTAATTAGCCATATCTTACTCATTCTATGCACAGAACTAATAAGATAAAACATAAAACGAGAAAATATGAATTCTGTAATAACAAAAAAATATTCAATGCACAAGGCAGGCATTAATTGGATCTGGTCTGGGGGGGGCAAACTCCGCCTATGCTTTCACATATTCAAACAAGAGGAATTTATTTTATTTATTTTTTTTAAATAAAGCCACACTCTCTTTCTCTCCTCTGTGTTATTTGACGTCCCAGTTTGACTAGGCAAATGAAACAAGAGCTACAGCTAATTGGGATATTTTTTGTGAACAATTGAAATGAAAGAGAAAAAAAAAAGTTATTGTATGACCTCAGCACTTTCATTGTATAGAACGAGTGTTAAAATAATTTTTTATTTATAGTGTTAATTTTTGATAGATAGAAGTTTATATAGGCAAATTCATGAAAGTTTATGACTGTAGTGACTATTATGTTTCCAGCATGTTCTGTGTTTGGCAACAGTTCGTCAAACCTAATTGATGGTCGTTTAAGAAATAAAAAGCTACACAAATGTAACACAGATCGGTTTCTTTACCTCGTTCTGAGCTTTGGCCCATTGATGGTTGAGGAAGTGATGGCCGAGATCTCGAATCACAAGCTGCCCGTTTTCAACGCTGGATTCAAAACACAACGGCAACATTAACAACACAACTGAATCGTCAAATGAAAGTTACGGGATCCCGCTCACCTCACTCTCTGAGGAATCCCTCCCGGACACGACGAATACAGGTTATATATGTTCAGCCCTGACGAGTACACAATGGTTTGAACCGTCTGGACCTAAAGAACGACGCAAAGAGAAGAAAAGATGCTGCAGATAGAGAATATAGTACACTTTATGCATATCAAACCGGTCGTATCGCACGGTTCAACTTACAGAAGTAGAGCAGTTCACATCCAGGTTATCGTAGAAGTTACACACTCCGTTTTTGCAGCAAAACGTCTGCAGGTCATTCCACAAGCTATACAAGACAAAACACACACACACACATTACAGCAAGAGCATGTGCAGAAAACAGTGCATGTTCAACATCGGGGAGAAAACACTGTACCTGGAACCAAGAAGCCCGTGATAGTACGCAAAATACACCAGAGAGTTGTCATTTAGCTTGTAGCTGGACAAGCCATTTCCAACAGCAATACCCTACAGGACACACACACACACACAGAAGCACAGGTTGATTATAAGGAAGACTCCAGCCTGTCTAATATGAGATTGGTTTGCCATCCTCATTTGTGAACATATTACTGTCCCTCTTTATAAATACAACATGATAAAACTCAAGAAATGTTTCTGATTCCTTTCATTATTGAAATGAAACCATTTTTAGTGCGCCATTTTCTATAATAAATAACAATTAATAATAATTGAAAAATGGATCTTTAATGAAAAAACAAAAACTGGGGGAAAAGATAAAAAGGCACAAATATTATTCCCTTACGGGCAAAAAATATGTGGAACAGATTTTAAAATGCCTTTAAAAAAGGCAAACGTGAAGCATTCGTATCTGGAATGAAAAAAAATGTATAATAATTTGTGCATGGATTAAAAAAAAAAAAGGGTAATAAAATTGTGCAATAAAAAGTGAGCATCCACTCACTGCAGAGAAAATCGGATGAGTCACATGCCTTTAAATTGATGCTGCTGTCCTCCATGACGATCTCAGCCAGCGTGGGAATGTAAATGCCCCCGTAACTCTCGCCGGTCAGGAAAAACTCATTCTTGCTGAACTCCGGAAACAGCCGGAAAAACGCTTTCAGGGACAAGTAGTTGTTCATGGCCACCTGGGAGATCCAACAAACAAGTTACCATTTCTGCCCAGTGCAAGTTACATTTACATCTACCTTCATGCATTTGGCAGATGCTTTTATCCAAAGCGCCTCACATTACATTGATATTCAAATTAATTGAGCACTTTCTGTTCCATGCAATGCATGCATGCATGATTTATCTACCCAGAGAAAGCAATAAACAGACTCCTTATTGATGGTTTCTCTAAAGGCAGAATGAATCACACCTCTGTGTCATTGGTTGTGTACTTCTTGTCGTCCGCGTAGGAGAAGCCGACCCCTGCTGGAGACTCCAGGTACAAGACATTCGCAATCTGGAAAAACACTGACTCATGACTTTCTCAAAAATACAGGTTATAAACTGTTGAAACAAACTCTTTATTTAAAAGTGACTGGACTGGTTTCTTTGTTTGGATGAACACTGAAAACTAAACGCCTTGTCACTTCTTTCCATGCATCCAATGATTTTTAAATAAAGAGTTTATTTGCACATCTCTTATTCAGAACAATAAAGCCAGTTTGCTGCATTTACATTCATGCATTTATCAGATGCTTTTATCCAAAGCAACTTGCATTGCATTCAAGAAACATTGATATTCTAATCAGTTCTTGCTTTCCCTGGGAATCGAACCCATGACCTTTGCGTTGCAAGCGCTGCTTTCTACTGATTGACACACAGGAAAGCTCAAACGCTTTGCTCTAAAACACATGAGCATAAGAGCACGCGATCGGCTCAAGGAAGTGACAGACCAAAAATGCAAACTGGCTTTACGACTTCCTCATTTCACACCACAACAACTACTTATTTGATAAAGCTGATATATTTTACTAAAACAAATAAAAGACAGAACCCATACCTTGTTCCAAGAATAAGGATTATATTCTAGAGTTGCACCATCATCTTGGATCTGTAAAAAAGGAAAAGAAGCATATATACACACACACACATGTCTCTCTCTCTCTCATATCATGAGGAACAGAGAGCTGTCAATCAATAAATGTAAAACAAAGTAACACTGATATTTTGTTGTAATACATGCATGCATGGGTGGGTATGTGTGTATATATAAATAAAGGTGTGGTTATATAATGAAGTGCTATGAATTCGAACCAGAAAAGGGCCGTGTTCTGTGAGCAAACCATCCATGGAGCTGCATCCCGGTCCTCCGTTCAGCCACAGAACAACTGGACTACTGGCCGGATCTTTCTGAGACTCAACAAACCTGATCAAGTGGAACAGAAATGCATTAAACGCTGGACAAGCACACATGAGACACTTCGAAAACAACTCTGAAAGCCAGCCGGTGCTGCTGACCAGTAGTGGAGGTGCTTGTTATCCGCCACACTGAAGTATCCAGAATACTGCTTGAAGCTGGGCTGCTTTGAGAGCCCAGGCAGAAACTTGATTTCATCAGCATCTGGAGCCCCAAAAACCTCCAGCACCCCCAACAACAAACACACCAGCACAAGATGCATCTGAAACACAAGAGCAAACAAACGTCTCACACACACACACACACACACAATACCAACATGAAGCAGAAGAGTCACCAAAAACTAAAGGAAAGCTGGACAACCTTCAACTAACTTAACTAACCAGGAAATGAAGAGTTTGACAGAGCAAATCAACACAGAAAACAGAAATGCATGTTATTTAAAAAAGTCAGATATAGTGTAACCATAGTGTTATTTTAGAAGTCTTACCTTTCCAGGTGTGGGAACTAAAATGTTACCAAAATGTACAGTGTTTAAGTACCAGAATTCATGTGACTTTCCCGTGATGAAGTCATATGACATGGAGCTCGTTCACTATTTCAAAATAAAAGTCATTAATGAAACGCGCAAACCTTTATTATATATACAAAAAAGATCTATTTCTATTTTCATAGTCCTATTGAGGTCAGCAATGGGAATACCTTAAATACATACTTATTTTGTGGATGCATGCAAGTATACGATAAATTCATGAATAATTTGAATTATTACTCTTATATTCTTAATTATAAATAGTCGATTTAGAATTAATTAATTTTCCAATTTATGCGAGACAGTTCAATTTTTAATACTACTTTAATTTTGCATTGGTAAGCGAACACACGCACACACACAATTCAATTTAAGTGTGCTTTATTGGCATGACAATTGTTACAATGTCTCGCCAAAGCATTTCAAACATAATACTGTACATTGTGTGTGTGTGTGTGTGTGTGTGTGTGTGTGTGTGTGTGTGTGACAGAGAGAGCGAGTGTGTGTCTGTGCGCATCACTGATTGGTTGGCCCTCTTTTTGTGACAGGCATCAATGTATTTTGTTGTTAGTAAGATACAATCTTTTTTCACGTTTTATTGCTTAATTTTCTAAATTCAGGGGAAAAGTATTTCAATTTTTGGATAAAATTTGGCGAGGAAGTGTTGCTCTGTCTCTACTTCACAGTAGATGTGAAGTTAATCGGTCCATGTTCACAGTATGCCCGTCTCACACACCCACTCATTCTCTCTCTCTTTCACACACACACACACACACACACACAAGCAAAAAAGAAAAAAAGAGCAACTAACAAAAATGTCTGTCTTAAACTTACTAAGAAAAGATTTAACAAGATACAATTTGTGCATTATCAACATCTGCTCCGCATAGCGATTTAAACATGACGTCATTACGTTGTGAACCGTATTACCTCTTAAACAAAACAATGGGTAATCTGTCTATTACCGTAAGATATAAAGTAAGAGGGCAATTGTTTAACACCAGGAAATACACTAAGTTGCCTACCTAGCTGCCCATGTATTGCCCTGTGAACGTGGATGCAAAAGTGCTTGATGTATTTAATTTGATTTAATATGCATGTAAGGGTTTGCGGTCAAGAAACTTTAACGACAGGACTTTTATTTTGAAGCCCGTCTCTGAGCGGCTCGCGCAGGATCTCCGCAACGTTGCGGCGGTTTCATTGTGTTTATCCGCACAAACAGGACGCCGCAAGGAAAGATTAAAATCCCGGGATATTTCCCAGGTTCACATGGTAACGGTAAGGATTTGATCCGACAAAACTCTGATCAGGAATGTGAAATTCTGGCGCCTCGTCTGCATACATTGTTATAAAATGTAAGCTAGTTTGCTTGCTGATCGAAGCATCGGTTGTTATTTTTTAATCACTTTTCACAGCCGTAAAGCTAGTTGTGGTTATAAGAACACAATGTTCGAGAGATAATGTGTTTGAGAGCGGGTTTATGGAGCAACATGGCGGCCGTTTGACCGCAGCACGAGCGGGAGCGCGCGCGGATCTCCCTACGACCTTCAAACGGACGGGATGCGCACAAGATGCATGTTTTTCCCTCGGAGATACGCGTTTTCTGTCGTTCGCGATCGTGTTTGCGGTTCTTTCGCTCGGGTTTACTTTCGAGTGACGTCATCGCACGGTTACAAAATGGCGGACGGTTAAAAAATATACTGGATTTTTCTCTTCAGAAATACAAATAGTTACACTGTAGTGTAACAAACACAAGGCAGACAAAAAATAAACAGAAATTGGGGGATACATATAACAGATCTTGGGCGGACGTTTTTCACTCGTTGTTTTCTTTGACTCTTCCTTCTAAGAGAGAGTATGTATGTGTGTGTGAGGGAGAGTGTGTGTATTAAAAAGTCCTGGAAACGTGACAATGGAGAGGCTTAAAGGCTGTGTAACAATATTAAAATACATAGTTAAATAAGACATTTAATCGTAGTGTTTTTTTTATTGTTTCGACTCTTTGAACAATAAGAGAGCAGGAGCTGCAGTTCTTGAATATTCAGTCTTAATATTAACATTTTAATTATTAACCTTTAAACTGCGTGGAAACCGTACACACGTTTATGAAACTGGGAAATTGGGCGTTGTTTTATCATGGAAACGGTGCTTTAAATGATTTCATAACTCCGCCCACTAGGGGAGGAGCCTATTTCATATTACACGTCTTATTTGTACTAAGTTTTAATCTAACAAATTGCGTATTTGGTGACTGTTTGGGCAGATATGTATTATTTGTTAAAGAAGGATTTTTAAAAAGTGCGTTAAAGGGTTGTTAAATTGCTCTTCATCCAAGTGTCTTTAACCCTTTAATTATTACCGTCTGCTAGCTTTTACTTTTTTTTAATTATTATTAAATCGCCCTTTTTTCCTGTCACGCATCTTAGTCAGCGTCATTTATTAGGTGTAAACCGCTTTGAAGTTGGATGTTGTGTTACCATGGAAACGCTACTTAATTATTTCAGAGGCTCCTCCCCTAGTGGGCGGATTCGGTTTCATATTACACAACTTATTTGAACTACTTTAAAGTCAAAACCTGAGGTCTCAAGGTTGCATATTTTGTGACCTAATAGAAGTGATGTTTGGACAGAAATGTATTAATTTGTTACGAAATTTATATATAGTTTGAATAAATTAGTCAGCCATTTTATTTAATTGGTATATATATTTTTATTATTTGTTTACCTTTTCTAGAATTTGCAAGATAAAGATATGGTTTGATTTTGTGAGATCGCTCATCGTCTTCATAAACAAAAGTATTGCTTAAAGTCTTGGAATTTAATTTTACATTGTGTACAAACCCTGTTGTTATTGATAATATCAATCTGAATTGCACGTTTTTTTTTCACTCTCCATTGTTGGCTTTTCCAGACTTTGAAATATTAGGTAGAGTCATCTAAGGTGGAACGGCCAACATTTGTCTGGTAAGGTGTTGCGCCGCTTTGGGGAAAAACAAACACAAACAAACAAAAGTTTGAGGATTATGCTTTGCAACCTATCAAAATGTCCCGGATGAGAACGGCGAAGCGGATCTACAGCATCACTGCTACGTTGCGCAATAACCAGTGGACTGAGAAATTGCTTGACGATTCCCTTCATCATTTCCTTCAAACATCGCCTCTGTGTTGTGGATCCCGACGTTAGCCATTTTTGGGGAGCATTTTATGTTCATCCCCATGAACTTTAATCTGTCATGTCACACGAGTCAAGATTTGTGGTTATCTTCTAACGACAAGGTGCCGTATTTTCCGTGGAGACACGTTTGTGGTCGATTCATCCAACAGGGTTTCCTTTCGACTTCATCCAGAACCTTTCATGAAACACTTGAGAAATGTTTCACTTAAAAAGCACAATTCGATTTGCGCATTTGCATGAGAATTTTACGGATTTGAGCTGGAAAATCCTTAGATCAAGTCCTCACCAAGACCGTTTTATTTTGTGAATAATCGTGTTTTTGTCTCTTGATCGGCAACAAAACACTGCGTATGAATTAAACTTTGTCTTCAAAGTCAACGTGTAGATTCGGAAAAATACATAGATTGATTATTCATTCAGATCTAAATGTGTATAAAGATGGTAAATCTGGTCAATTTTGATTTGGATCAAAAACTTCTGCAGTGTTTTGTTACTTTGCCCAGACATTTTACCTCTGGAATCTCTCTTTTCTTACATGTCGATGCTTCGTCAAATTCAAGACCTTGGGGGAAATATAGCTAATCATATAGTCTTGTATCTAAAATCAACTGCAAGCGTTCCTTGAAAACGGGCCGTTGAACCTAAAGCTCGTAGAGGCATGTCGCACAGAAGAAGTCGGAGTAGTACTCCACCCTCGTACACCACCAACAGCAATGACCCTCGTGACCTGGAGCGAAGGATTTTTGTTGGGAATTTGCCCACGGCGCACATGGCGAAGAAGGACATGGAGGATCTGTTCAGACCATATGGGAAAATACAGGGTTAGTAGCGTATAAATTCAACGAACTTATTTAGACGTTTCGGAAAGAAAGCAAAACAAAAAGTATTTCATAGTGTTCGCAGAAGTTTTAATTTGTTTTATCCACCGTTCTTTAGAGTTTAGTTGCGCTTTTCAGAAAGCAAGGGAAGCTTAGGCCAAAAAAAAGCCACCAACAAACGCCATTTTTTGCGTAAAACGAAATGATTGTTCCCTTTTTCAGCTTTGTCCCTGTTTCGTGGGTACGGATTTGTGCAGTTTGAGCGAGTGGAGGATGCCGAGGCTGCTAAAGCCGGACATAACGGTCGAATTTATAGAGGTTATAAACTAGGTAAGGTCTGATTTAGTATTTAAACAGTGGAGTCATTTTAAATGTTAACTTTAGAGAAATAAATCTCAGGACCAGTTAATTGTGTGATTCTAATTTTACTGTAATAACTGCAATGTGGTGAATCAATTTTAACTTCAAAGATGATCCTTATGTAAATTGTGTATTAATTTTCCCTCATTTTGTGTCTGGGTTTTGGTTTATGTAAAGGTAAAAATAAGTTATTCCAACTGGCACTTTTCACAAATGGATTACATTGACTTTTTGAAATGAATTGGTTTTCTTTTTGTCTGTAATTATACTCTTACAATACTATTGTGATGTTGAATTGGTAATTTGTTTTTGGTTCAGTGGTCTCTTATGTGCTATTTGTGCAAAGTTCCAGTATTTGTTGGTGGTGTAGAAGTTGTAACTCGAGGGTTTTGTAATAAATGTGTGCATTTTTTCCTCCACATTGTAGTATTTACTTTCAACTAGCATTGAAACTTTGGAAATGCTTATAATTTAGACGCAACAATGTCCAATGTTCATCCCCTCAAACAAACAACAACACACAAAAAACCTCGTTTTGGCTCTGAAATATGTCCGTCTTTTGTCATTTTGAACGTTTGGATTGGTTTATTTTCAGATGTAAATATGGCAGCGGAGAGACGACAGAATAAATCCAGGTCAAGCCCTCCACGCAGGTAAAGTATCGTTGGGAGTTTTGCTAATGAAGACGACATCTATCGAGAATTTCGGTAAACGTTTTTCCCTCTACAATGGAATTCATCGAAAGAACTAGAGTACATCAATATCGTTGTCGGGTGCGCGAAATCGGTTCAATCAATATTTCTCGTGGCTCTTCGATTTTAGTTTGTTCTGTTTTTTTTTCCTTACCTTTTTCTCACTTTTAGTTGTATCAGAATTAACTGAAATAAAGTTGAAAGGGTAATTTGAGTGCGTTTCCCTTGGTGTGTCTTTGTCTAAACGGTGTGTTACTTATTCTCTTCACTTTCTACGAACGGTTTTCAAAATCGCTGCTTCCTTCCTAAAACATTCTCAAAATCCTAATTATGCCATGTGTTCGGATGGGATGGAAACAATTAAAACTAATAATTCAAACCATTTCACTCGTTCATTCAATTGCTGGATAGTTTTATTTATGTTTTGAAGTTGCTTGTCTTTCCAGTCCATCACCTCAATTTTAAAAGAGGATAACTTCATTTTTTGCACTGGCGTGAAACTGGAGTGCGGTTCATTGCGTTGGTTAATCCCAAATTAAAGACCTATGCTCCCAGGCTAAAACATAATAATAAAATAAAGCGTTATTATCCTCTGAATCCTGCTACTCATTTCACATAAATTTGATTTGGAAACTAGGATACTAATGGTAACCTTAAAAAGATAATGTTGAACATGTTTTCCATTACATTCGTGTTTGCAACAGAGAATTTTTAAGAGAAATGAATTTTGCGAAGAATAAGATTAATGAATGGCATCATTTCTATTCTCTCCGGTAACGGTGACTCTGAAAGCGTTTAAATGAATGAGGATTTCTGGGAAGTGCTCTTTGTTTTTACTCTTTGACTAACATCTTGTAATGGTTTAGTGCTTGTTTTGGTAAAGTGTTTGGGGGGCATGTGTTGACGGAGTGCGTTTTGTCTGTTCAGGCCATCCAGCGCTTACGGGGAAAGTCGAGAGCCCCGTCCACGTTCTCGGTCTCCGGTGCATGGGCGGGAATCTCGAGACCACCGTGACAGTCGAGAGATGAGGGGGGAGAGCCGCGAGCCGCGTCCCGGTCCACCTCGTGATCATGAAGCCAGAGCCCCGGCCGATGACCGATACAGGGCGTCAGAGAGCAGGGAGAAAGATCCTTCCTACAGGTGCACACAATGCTTTTGGTTCTTCCGTTTAGATCGCTTTTGCTCTCAGGGGGGTGTTTCAGAAAGCAAGGTTCTTGCCGTTAAACACCCCGAACTCTTGGTTGATTAAACCAAACCTAATGTGATTCTGAAACACGTCCAGTTCATCAAAACCAGAGTATGTTTTGGATTAAAAAACAAGACGTTCTCAACAAATCACCTTGAAAACGTTAGCCAAGAAAAAGTGCACTATACTACATTTTGTGCTTGCAAAGAAAACATGGCTGTAACAGTTATATATTTTTTTAACAGTTAATAGTTTGTAATTTTGCTTCCACATGCCTGAAAGGTGAGATATTCTAAGTTATTTACCATTATAGAAATACATTATAGCATAGAAAACGTCATGTTGCAAAAATAAAACATCCATCCAACTGAAAGATGAGTTATTCGATTGCTTGGCCTTAAACACCCCTGGATGCGTCACATAACCTGCTTTCTGAAACACCTCCACCAGGTGACAAATCATCTAAACAGTATTACTGCTTTTCTCTCAGAGAGGAAGGTTACGATCGTTATTACCGCGGCAATTACGACTATTATCGGAAGAAAGAGGAGCCGTACCCGGAGCGCTACAGAGAACCCTGGAACGGCCGGAGAGAGTCAGAGGGTTAGTTTGACGTTTATAAACATTGTGAAATAAAGCTGATGTTTTGCATGAAGAAAATGTATCCTATTCTTAATATCAGGGTTTTTTTTTTTTTTGCATTGACAATTTAATGTGCATCTATTTAAATATCAATGAAAGGCAGTGCAACAAATATTACCGTGACACGTTGTTTTTGCATTAAGGTAATGAACATTTTGTGAAATGCAGTTTAGTCTCATTCAGGCTGTCTGATCAGATTTAGCAAGTGTAAACGGCAAAAAAGAAGAAAAAAGCAGTCCCGTGAAATATGTTTCTTGCTGCATTCATATGTGGTTTGAAATCCTATTTAATTAGCATTTCTGGATATCCGTTTCAGTCTGACCGCTCTAATCAGATTTTGCGTGGTTTTTGTGACTTGTTTCCTATAAGAACGTCTGATCTTTACGTTGTACGTGGCTTGAGAAAGTTGCTGCAGAAACAAGGTTGTGTTGCTCAGTGCCGGACAGAGAGGAAATGACAAATATAGGAGACAACAGCACTGAATAAAGCCTAAACTATTGTTTTTGCCGTGCAATGGAAACCAATGCAGATATTCTGGAAAACGAAAGAGTTGCGATGAACCGTTAATAATTTAGGTCAGATACATAAATCAGATTTAGTCTAGCAGTGTGAAAATATCATAATGGAGAAATATTTAAGACACATACATATATATAATAACATAAGTGACTGTTAGAGCATTATTTAAATATATATAACACTTATTTATTAGCACTACTGCAAATAAAACTATTTTATGTATATAAAAATTTATTTTAATGATTTTATATATATTTATTATGATTTTTTATATATACACATAAATTATTTATATATATATACATATACACACACACACACACACTATTATTATTTATTTTTATATATATTCATTTATTTTCATGATATTATTCTCCAAAATAGTTTTATTTGCCGTAGTGCTAATATATATATATATATATAATATATATATAAATAAATACTCTTAAAAGTCACTGTTAGTAGCATTTGTAATTCAGTTGGGTTAGTTTATGATGGAACAAAGTTTAATTCATGTGTTCTCAGTTTTATCGCAGAGGAAGTTGCATGAAGTTACAGGAAAAGTTAAGGCTTGCTAAGTGCTTTGTTCTGAATCTCCAGACGAGCGCGTGCGTCCTGAAGAACGTCGTAGGAACGAACTTTACCGCCAATATTACGAAGAGCTGCAGAGGCGCTATGATGCGGAGAGACCGGTGGACTGTTCCGTCATCGTCGTCAACAAGCTGCAAAAGTGAGGCCCGGCACTCTTAAACGAGACGCGATTCCCTACAGACACGGTTTAATCTTCTGCTTGTGTGCAGGGAATATGCGGAGACGGTGGGCAGGAAGGTTCGGGATCTGGGAATGGTTGTGGATCTCATCTTCCTGAATACTGAAGTATCCTTGACTCAAGCTCTGGAGGATGTGAGTCGGGCTCGTACGCCCTTTGCCATCATCATCACCCAGCAGCACCAAGTCCATCGTTCCTGTACGGTCAACATCCTCTTCGGGACTCCACAAGGTACTCATCCTTCCTCCAAGAGTTTAATCATTGATGGGGATTTACTTGCATATTAAGCTTAAAAATCCAAAGTATATTCTTTATCTTTTTAATTTAGTATATGAGCTAAAGCTACTAGCAAAACACTCGTAATATACAATATTATGCATGTTCGTACTGCACTCCATTTTGACTACGAGCTATAATGAAGATCCTGTTCTTTTGTTGCAGAGCACAGGAACATGCCCATGCAGGACGCCATGGTGCTGGTGGCCCACAACTTTGAGTCCTTTAAAGCTGAACACCGCACTAAAGAAAGAGACGAGATTGCGAGGAAGGCGGCCAAGATGGCCGATGATGTGCTGATGAGAGAGCATGACAGAGAGGGTCATCCCGTCTCCCTCCTGACCCCCATCACACTGCTGTCGGAGGGCAGGTAGGTCAACAAACACTACTGTTAAGATTGTAGTCTGTAGGATTGAATTTTTTTGAAGGAAGTCTCTTCTGCTGCATTTTTGACCAAAAGAAATCTTACAATTTAAAATACTTTAAAAAAAAGTCATTTATTCCTGTGATTAAAGTTGAATTTATTAGATGATAAATACAGTAAAACAGTGTAATATTATATCAGTTTAAAACAGCTGTTTTCTATGTGAATATATAGTAAAGTGTCATTTATTCCTGTGATTAAAGCTGAATTTATTAGATGATAAATACAGTAAAACAGTGTAATATTATATCAGTGTAAAACAGCTGTTTTCTATGTGAATATATAGTAAAGTGACATTTATTCCTGTGATTAAAGCTGAATTTATTAGATGATAAATACAGTAAAACAGTGTAATATTATATCTGTGTAAAACAGCTTTTTTCTATGTGAATATATAGTAAAGTGACATTTATTCCTGTGATTAAAGCTGAATTTATTAGATGATAAATACAGTAAAACAGTGTAATATTATATCTGTGTAAAACAGCTTTTTTCTATGTGAATATATAGTAAAGTGACATTTATTCCTGTGATTAAAGCTGAATTTATTAGATGATAAATACAGTAAAACAGTGTAATATTATATCAGTGTAAAACAGCTGTTTTCTATGTGAATATATAGTAAAGTGACATTTATTCCTGTGATTAAAGCTGAATTTATTAGATGATAAATACAGTAAAACAGTGTAATATTATATCAGTGTAAAACAGCTGTTTTCTATGTGAATATATAGTAGAACATTATTAAACCGTTCTCTAATCTTTTGTTTGTTCTATTGTAACTTGTTTCTTTGTTTACATGAATAACAGAAAACGGTTTATTTAAAGGTCACATGCTTGTCGTTTCCATTTTAGTTAATTGAAATAATATGCAACTCGTTTGTTTTTGCTTTGTTTTTTGAATGGAGATTCTTGAAGTTTCTCTGTTGTTGGTGATCAATATTACAGATTGTGTTTCCGTGTCTCAGGTTCATGACTCCGGATGAGTTGGCCAGGCTGATTGACTATCTGAGAGACAAGCGTGATCGTCTGGTCAGGAGCAGCACTGATGCAGGTAACTCATCAGATTCAAACTCAATGCTGGGTTTTGTCCGTGTCGTAGTTGAATGTCTCACGTCACTTCAACGCCTTAAAGGGGTCGTTCAATAAAAATTAAAATGGTCATTTACTCGCCCTCATGTCGTTCCAAACCCGGAAGACTTTCCTTCATCTTCAAAACACAAATGAAGATCTTTTTGGTGAAATCTGAGAGTTTCTGTCCCTCCATTGACACAAGACTCAATCGCTTTATACGAGATTGAATTTAGACTTTCATTTGTGTTTTGAAGATGAATGAAAGTCTTATGGGTTTGGAAGGAGTCCTTGCTCTCAAAAAGTTTTAAAGTTTACACATTGTAAGAAGTTTTACAAGCATTGAAGGCTTTTTAATACATTCCCAGTCAAGTCTAACCTTTCCCTGTCTGGTCTCTCCAGGATCACACCCTCCACCCGCGACCCACGAGCCCTCTCAGACGACACAGGCTCTCTCGGCGCCGGCTCAGCCCACATACTCCAGCCTGTCCCTTCATGCCACCCATCTGACCCCTGCGCCCGCCCCCCCCACCACCAGCCAGCAGCAAGAGCTCCAGGCTAAAATCCTCAGCATCTTCAACAGCGGCAGCGGCACGTCTTCAGTGTCCAGCCCCGCTCCGGCACCCCAAACGCAGGGTTACGCCACCAGCCTCGGCCCTCAGAGCGCCGGGCTCCAGCCGTCCCACGCCGCCGCATCCGCCGGCATCCCCAAAATAGCTGCCGTCCAGCCGCAGACCATGATGAGCCCTCGGCCGACCCTGAGGCCGCCTGGCGTACGGATGCCGGGGCTGGCAGGCCCTCTGAGGCCGGCGACCACCGTCGGCACCGGAATCAACTTCGACAACCCCAGCGTGCAGAAGGCCCTGGATACGCTCATCCAGAGCGGCCCCATCAACCACTTGGTGAATTTGGGGTCTGTGGTTCAAGGGCAGCGGCCGGCACAGGGAATGGGGCAGAACATGGATCAGTCGCCCATGTCCCATTACTCCCGCCATTACTGAAATCAATCCAGAAGTCTGTGTTGCTCTGAATCATCGTAAATTATTATTTTTGTTCCCGTGTCATTTGTGAGAACACAAACACATTGTGTGAAGTTTTCTGGTTTTACGGTTTTATTTTTACTGTGTTTAGATGAAACCTTTACAGAGCATGATTGTGTAATGCATCGATAGATGAAAACATTTCTGTTGTTTTATATGGAACTTGTGCATTGTATATACCAGCTAACTTCTGAATTAATAAATTCATTTTTAGATACAAAAACTCTTGACTCTCTTCGATTTGCACCACAACTTTATCATCTCTTGCTATAAAGGGTGAAATAACTTTTATCCCAGTTTACATCAATGTTAATTCCTGAAACTTGGCGTTTCTGTATGTTTTGGAGTGTGAGAATTAATACGGGGACGGACTGATTTTGTTGAAGCAATAGTTTAAAATACTGCAATGTTGTAATTTGTCATCTCAACAACTACAATTCATTTTTTCCCCCCAAGATTTACACAATTAATAGTAAAATCCATCACATTGAATTGAGTAATCCGTAAATTATTAATCTAAATTAAGAATTTTTTGAATGAGTATAAAAATCATAGCTTAAAACGTTTGGTATAAATCTTAATGGTCATAAAATCTTAGCTTATGTACATTTATCAGATGCTTTTATCCAAAGCGACTTGCATTGCATTCAAGAAATACATTGACATTCTAATCAGTTCTTGCTTTCCCTGGGAATCGAACCCATGACCTTGATGTTGCAAGCGCCACTCTACTGTTTGAGCTGCAGGAAAGGCATAAAAAGTTTAAGATTTATACAAAATGTTTTAAGCTCTAGTTATTTTTTACTCTAGTTATAACACATGGTTTTATGTTTCCACACACTAAAACTTACTATAGTTATCATATTA
Organism: Rhodeus uyekii; assembly: GCA_037043235.1. Taxonomy (NCBI): domain Eukaryota; kingdom Metazoa; phylum Chordata; class Actinopteri; order Cypriniformes; family Acheilognathidae; genus Rhodeus; species Rhodeus uyekii. The sequence continues at coordinate 11,205,052 of JAWRVZ010000004.1, forward strand.
ACACCATATAGTGGAACGATTGCGGCAAAAATGTTTTGGAAGACGTCACCGAACATTTATTTAACCTTGTACGTTTCTTACTGAAATTCTTTGAAAATCTCAGTTTGTAGAGTTTATATAAAACGAGACATCTGCTATTATTTTAATCTCTAATCCAGGGGTCTCAAACTCAAATGAGCTGGGGGCCGCAGGAGGCAGAGTTTGGGTGAGGCAGGGCCGCATCAAGTATTCCACAAAAAAATATTTTCTCAAACGTCATTATTGACAGTTCTTTAACTTCAATGGGTTCTTCTTCTATGTACTTGGATTTACTGAAGTTCAAGGTTGAGGAAAAAGTTACTAATTTTTTCGAGATACTAAGTCAATATTATGATAAACTCTCAATATTTTGAGATAAGTCAATATTATGAAACCTTCTCATTTTTTTTCCAGATATTAAGACATTATTATGAGAAATTCTCATTATTTTAAGATACTAAGTCATTACTATGATAATCTCTCTCATTATTTCGAGATACTAAGTCATTATTATGAGAAACGTTCTCATTATTTTTAGATAAATCATTATAAGAAATTTTCTCATTATTATGAAACTTCTAATCCTGTCCAGATACTAAGTCATTATTATGAGAAACTCTCTCATTATTATGACTTAAATAATCCTTTTTTTTCTCAACTGTGGCGGAAACGGGCTTCCATACTTTCCTGATGACATGAACATCGTAATATTTTATATGGTAGAAAATACAGATATAGGCGACTGCTACCGCCTGTTAATTATCAGCTGGGACTGTGGGACACCATTAATAAATGTATTATATACAAACAATGGGATGCAGCCACGGAGGCGATATTTACTGGATTTTATTTTCTATATTATAAAACCGATGTCCCGCAAATCAGCCCATTTCAAATTATGGAAAAACAAATAAAATCCGCATGACGCTAAATCCAACGCCGATAACAGTAACATTCAATTCGTCCAGCTCAAAGTAGAACATGCTCAATTTCAATCACAATAAGAAGTAATAATTCTATGACGGCTTTGACAAATGTGATGTTACACGGGCAACTCCACAGTTTCTCTGTCTGCATCAAGCCCGGCCGATGCCCCGCCCCCGGGAGTCATTTACTTCACTGTGATTGGCCCCCGGGAGTCATGTACTAAACTGTGATTGGCCCCCGGGAGTCATGTACTCCACTGTGATTGGTTGTTTTGTACAGCTCCAGCTCGCACGAAAAAGGAATCTTCCGCACACAACGCGGTAAAGCGCTATTCATTCAGCACTCGCGGGCCGCACTTACATTAAACTTTCAAATGGTCCCGCGGGCCACAAAATATCGTTTCGCGGGCCGCATGTTTGAGACCCCTGCTCTAATCTGTTAGTTCTTTAGTGCTTATCCGACGGGTTTAAATCCCACGCTATTCTATGATATTAACCATTTAATTCACATTAACAACTTTGAAGAAGTCTATAGAAAAAACACAAGAAAGCAGTGAATAAACTTCAATTTTGATCTATAGCTGTGTTTTACTGTTGGTCAAACTCAAAAATTCAGTTATTTTTAATTATTAAAAATTGATATTTTCTGTGGAGAAGTTTATAATTGTATTTTATTGAAAAACTATTTTAGATGGTTTTGGATATTTTTATTAGACCAGAAAACACTTTAAGATGTCATACGGTCACCCGTGGGGCATGTTGTCACATTTCATTTCACACAAAAACACATAATTGTACTAGACTTGTGGGGGGAAAGTAAATACTCCGAATCCGAAATGGATTTACACAAACTGAGAAAGTCCCCAAGTTCAGTTTGATGTAATTTTAGTATTAATTAATATCAATAAATCTTGAAAAGAGGCTTCAATTTGTCCTTTCTTTTTTTTAGTAGGTTCTTTATTGGTGTAGCCCTGTACAAAATTTCTATAAGTTACAGAGTATAAAAGATCATTAACAGTGTAACCTATACACATACAAAGGAAAAAAGAAAAGTTCATAAATAGTTCATGTTAGTTAAAATTGGGTAAAAGGTGTGCTGGTTAAAAGTATTAATATAATACGTAGAGTTTAATAAGACTATTTACAGTTAAAGTTAAATTCATATAAGTTTTTACGTTTCATCTGAGAGAAAAGTAGAGAAGAAGAAGCTGTGTTTATCCGTGTAACCTAGTCTGTTACCTGTCACCTGTTAATCATTTAATTCCCGTTTTGCTTTTGGTTGTGTTAGTACTTGAGCCAATCAGAGTAACATCACTGTGTAAGGGGCGGGACTATTGGGACAGGTTTGTGTGAGGAGTAGTGAGCACGCATGAGAAACGGAGAACAGACGCTAATGATGTGAGCGCTAATGAAGGAGGCATCGTGGTGTGGGAAGCATTAATGGTTTGTTAGTTTGTTATGAAGGTCGACTACTCGTGGTCCTTACAACAAAAAACTTTGGTGTGACCTGCAAGAGGTGAATATGATTGTGTATGCCTGTAATTTTGTGCTATATCGAACTGTTATAGTTAAGAGACTGGATGTATAACGTGGTTAGCGACATGCTAATTAGTGGTAGCATTCTGTGCCAATGTGCTCATTTGTTGTAGTTTTAGCATTGTGATATCTCTAAAGCTAAAGCAAAGCTAACGCTAATTCAATAAGAAATAGTGTTTGATAATGTGGCTCAATTCAGATAATATGCTCTAAGGAGACGGACGTTGGTGAGAGAGAGAAAGGGAGAGAGACTGGTTTTCCAACCGAAGGCCCTGCTGTTTCTGCTTTGCTGTTTCTGTGTGCCCTGCCGTGATCGTCAGTGCTGTGCTTCTTCCTTTGCCATTACCATCGCCATTACCATCGCCATTGTTATTGCTGTACTGACTTAACCTGGATTCGTGAGTACTAACAGTCACATGCACGTGCTTTTTTGTTTATGCTCAGTTTCTGAGTGAAGCGGCCATTCAACGTTTTAGGCCTCACCGCACACAAAGTGTCATCAAACAGGCCTGCAACGGGGTTGGACATTTTTTCAGAGGGAATGAATAATTGTTTAATTTCAATATAACCACAGAAAGGTTTTTTTTCCTTTTAGGAAAGTGAAGTTTTTTATTTTTTTTGTTTTAGTTTTTTTCCTTCCAACTTTTCATGCCTATGTGATTTGTTTTATTTTATTCTAAGATACATTTATCTTTTATTTAATGTTGTAAATAAATACTTGTGAATATTTTTGCAATCAAAATACAGTTGTGGTGGTCTTTATAAGAATAGCCAAGAGTATTACAAATATACATTTATTAAGTAACATATAAAACAAGTTGTATTTCCCTACAACGAGCCCAGGCCCAGTCTCATTGTATTAACCACTCTAGCTTTATTTTCTAACTACATGAGACCTGGGTTACATAAAATGGAGGCACCGCTGGGATAATTATTTAACATATATGGAAATTTATAAACATAGAGTACAAGCCACTAGACCCCACAACTTTAGAGCAGTAGTATAGAGCATTTGTATAAAAATAACGTGCTAACAGTAACTAAAAGCAATTTAAGTAAAGTACAGCATGGCAAGTCAAACAAGTAGTCCATCACAACGTGAGCTAATTAACTGGTGCAAAGGAGAATCATTAGATTTAAAGCATGCGCTCCTTTTACACGGAGTGCCAGAAGGTGTTTCAAGAGAAGATATTGAAGAAACAGCAGGGACCATCAAAGCATTGGGAAAAGTTAGAGTGAGAGGCAAAATGTTTCACCCTCAACAACAATCAGTAATGGTGTTATGTGAGTGTCGTGAAGAGATTGACCCCTCTAAAATCCCACCTGAGATAATGCCTATAAGTGAAGGAAGTGGTTGGAAAACTGTCTATTACACAGAGCCTCAGCTTGATACCTTTGAAGAGAAGCTACTTACCTTTTTGCAGAGCGAAGGGAGAACCTTAGATGACTTACCAGGTTTATGTTCACTCACCAAAGAGGGTAACAGCAACCCTGAAGACATCATCCGTGCGGTCGGTGATGTTATGAGCAGAACAAACAAACAACATGACAGTCACCCATACAGACGTCTGCGGACATTCTCCGGGGTCAGTCCCACCCCAAATGGAGAAGAGACCTTAGATAACTGGCTGGAACAAGCAACATTCTTAGTAGAGGAAGGTGAGTGCTCCGACAAAGAAAAACGGCGTCGGATACTGGAGAGTCTTAAAGGGCCCGCCTTTGAAATCATTCAAGCTGTGCGCCTGACTCAACCTGATGCTAGCCCAAGTGAGTACATAAAGGCTATAGAGAGCATTTTTGGTACAGTAGAGTCCCCAGACGAACTATACTTGTCGTTTAGAGCCCTCCACCAACAGTCTGGTGAGCGTCTGTCTGAGTTCCTACGAAGAGTAGAAAAATCTCTTGTCAAAGTAGTACAGGGAGGAGGTTTACCTGTTAGCGCTGCCAATAGCGCTCGTTTAGAGCAGCTTCTTAGAGGGTCTACCTCTGAACTCATGTTGCTTCAGTTGAAAATTAGGGAGCGGAGTAGTGATCCCCCTACATTCTTGAACCTGTTAAGAGAAGTGATGGAAGAGGAGGTTCGCCAGTTAGCCAAACAAAGCCATTTGTCACACATGCGTCCTCAGCGTGTACGCACTGTCCAAGCTGAAAAGGAGAAAGAACTTGAATCAGTCTCTAGGAGTGAACTGCAAGCTCAGATTCGAGAATTGAGAGCGCAGCTAGAGCAGAGAAGTAACCTACAACCTCAGCCAATCTCTGATGAATCTTTTACAGGTCTGAAAGAGAAACAAAAACCGAAAAATGAGTCACAGAGTGAATTGCAATCGCTAAGGAAACAAGTGAAAGCCCTAGAAAATAAAATGAGTGTGATGGCAGTGAAATACACATCAGATCCCCCACGAGAGCACACACCTCAGCCTCACCGATACAAAGCAGCTCCAGTTCACAAGCCCGCTCATTCCAAAGTTTTTCCTCCCCGACAAGACAAGGATGAGTTTTTCTGTTATCGGTGTGGGGAAAATGGCCACATAGCCACCAGATGTACTGCCCCTGAGAATCTCCAGAAAGTTATTAGAAAGCTTATACGCTTGGTGCGAGTTTCCCCTTTACCAAACCAAGAGAACCCAAATCCTGCAGCTGAAGAGCAGCATGTAGCTAGAACCAATAAGGTTGAAGTCCCAGAACCTAACATTGACTTACCTGAAGGTCTTGTAGGTCCATCATTTATTCACACCATCAAAGTTAATGATGTGGTCTGCAATGCTCTCATTGACAGTGGGTCTAACGTGACTATTATTTTTGAAAGCTGGTATAACGAACACTTACCTGATGTCCCGATAAAATCCCTCTCTGGTCTTGGACTCTGGGGCCTTTCAGACACTCAGTTTCCTTACAAAGGATATGTTGTGGTTGAGATGGAGTTCACTGAAGAGATCACTGGTGTATCGGGACGAGTAGAAGTGCTTGCTTTAATCTGCCCTGAGCCAAGAAATCAGCAACAAACCCCTGTATTGGTTGGCACCAATACATCTCTGTTTCGCCGCTTATGGGAGCTGGTGAAGACAAAAGGTGACGAGAACATTGTGCACTCAATGAGGATTCAGTCTGTTTACGCACCTGTCAAAGCACAAGAGCAGTTTGCAAAAGATGAAGTCTTGGGACAGATAAAGTGGAAAGGACCTGGTTTACTCTCCATTGCTCCAGGTGTAAAGTACTATGCAACATGTAAAGTGGAAAGACACAGTGCCCCATCCAAAGACCTTGTACTGATTGATGCACCCACTGAACAGTTGCTCCCCGCCGGTCTGCTGGTACAGCCTGGTGTGCTCTCAGATGCCAGCATAGACAATAACAGTTTCACTGTCCTCATTCAGAATGAGTCCAAAAGGGCAACTTCCATCCCAGTTGGGACCATCGTTGCTGAGATGTATGCTGTGGACACAGTTACCTCAGTTCGGCTTTCCGACCTCCCAGCTGAAACCCTAGACCCAAGTCTTTTCAATTTCGGGGACTCTCACATTCCCGAAGAGTGGAAAAGTCGGTTTCAGCAGAAGTTGGCTGAGAGGCGGAATGTTTTCTCACTGCATGAGTGGGATGTTGGTCGCGCCAAGGGTGTTGAACACCACATACGCCTGCATGACCCCAGACCCTTCAGGGAGAGGTCAAGGAGAATAGCCCCTGCCGACATAGACGACGTGCGGCGACACATACAACAACTACTGGCCACTGGCATTATCACGGAGTCCCGTAGCCCGTACGCCTCACCAATCGTTGTAGTCCGCAAAAAGAATGGGAAGATAAGAATCTGTATTGATTACAGAACACTGAATAACCGCACCACACCAGATCAGTATACAATGCCACGCATTGACGACGCCTTGGATTCTCTATCAGGCAGCCAATGGTTTTCAGTTCTGGATTTGCGCAGTGGTTACTACCAGATAGAGATGGCTCCCGAGGACAAAGAGAAGACAGCGTTCATTTGCCCTCTAGGTTTCTATCAATTTGAGCGCATGCCACAAGGAATCACAGGAGCGCCAGCAACATTTCAGCGCTTAATGGAAAAGGCTGTAGGCGATATGCATCTTCTGGAAGCTCTCGTGTACTTAGATGATATCATCATTTTCAGCAAGACACTTGAGGAGCACGAGCAACGTCTTCTCAAGGTGTTGGACAGACTAGAGGAGGTCGGATTGAAGGTTTCTATTGACAAATGCCAATTCTGTCAGCCGGAGGTCAAGTATGTGGGTCACATTGTTTCTGCTAACGGAATAGCTACGGATCCAGACAAAGTGGCGGTAGTAAAGCATTGGAAAGAGCCCACTCACCTGAAACCGCTGAAGTCCTTCCTCGGATTTTGCAGTTATTATCGGAGGTTCATTGCCAACTACTCTGCCATTGTCCGTCCCCTCTCCGAGCTTACAAAGGGTTACGCCCCCACTTGGCAAGACCCCAAGACTAAAAAAAATGTTGACCCAAGCAAAGTCTATTTCAAGCCATCAGAGCCGTTCGGAGAACGGTGGACTAAAACCTGCCAAGACGCTTTTGACCGTATTCGTGACTGTTTGATCAATGCCCCAGTGCTAGCTTTCGCTGACCCCAAAAAACTGTACATCTTACATGTGGACGCCAGTATGAATGGTTTAGGCGCTGTCCTGAACCAGGAATATCCTGAGGGCCTCAGGCCAGTAGCTTTTGCCAGTCGTAAGCTTAAAGACTCAGAACACAACTATCCAGTCCATCAATTGGAATTTCTGGCATTAAAATGGGCTGTCGTGGACAAGTTTCACGATTATTTGTATGGGGCAAAGTTCATAGTAAGAACTGACAATAACCCCTTAACATATGTATTGACCTCTGCCAAACTCAGTGCAGTCGGACATCGTTGGCTCGCTGCCCTCGCCACCTACGATTTCACCATCCAGTATCGACCTGGGAGACACAATATTGATGCTGACTTGTTGTCCAGACAGTACTCTTCAGAGAAGACAGAAGAGTGGACTAGTGTCCCACCTGCTGGCATCAAAGCCCTCTGCAAAAGAGCCTGTGCCAGTGAAGAGGCTGATGTGCCAGACAGATTAGTTGATCAGTTGGGAGCTCCTGCCACCGCAGTACCTGAAGTTTATGTGTGTCCAGTGAACCTTAGCATGAATACACTTGACCAATTGAGCTCAAAAGACATTCAAGCATCACAAGATATGGACCCAACAATTGGACCATTAAAGAAAACTTTGGAGAAGAATAAAGGCCTGACACGCTCAGAGAACGACTCACCTGAAACTGTGTTGCTCCTTCGTGAAAGCCGCAAGTTGGAGTTAAGAGATGGAATACTCTACAGAGTAAAAGAAAAGATGTGCGGAAAACAGATCAAACAACTTGTCTTGCCCACAAGATACCGCCCAATGGTGTTAAGGTCTCTACATGACGAGTGTGGACACTTGGGAGTCGAACGCACCACTGAACTGATCAAGGACAGATTTTATTGGCCGCGAATGACAGCTGAGGTCGAGCAGTACATTCGAACCTGTGGTAGATGTATCTCCAGAAAGACACTCCCTCAGCATGCCTCGCCCTTAAACCAAATAACGAGTAATGGCCCCTTGGATTTAGTTTGTATTGATTTTTTGCAAATAGAGCCTGACTCTAAAGGTGTTGCTAATGTGTTGGTAGTGACAGACCATTATACACGTTACGCACAAGCATTTGCTACAAAAAATCAAAAGGCTATCACCGTTGCCAGAGTATTGTGGGACAAGTATTTTGTGCACTATGGCCTACCTGCAAGGATACACTCGGATCAGGGCCGAGATTTTGAAAGTCGCCTGATAAAAGAACTCTTGTCCATGCTTGGGATTCGGAAGTCAAGAACATCTCCCTACCACCCTCAAGGGGATGCCCAACCAGAACGATTTAATCGAACGCTTTTAGCCATGCTTGGTACCCTGGATGCCGTACAGAAACAACATTGGAGTCAACATATCACCTACCTGGTACATGCATACAATTGCACAAAAAATGATTCCACGGGATACTCCCCTTATCATCTCATGTTCGGAAGGGAAGCAAGGTTACCAATTGACATCTGTTTTGGAATCTCACCAAATGGTGAAAGTGAAACCTCCTACCAACAGTACGTGGCCAGGATGAGGAAAGAGTTGCAAAAAGCTTATCAGTTGGCATCTGATGCTGCTACAAAGAATCACTTGAAAAATAAAGCCCGATATGACCAACGTGTGAGAGACCTACCTTTGGAGAAAGGAGACAGAATTCTCATACAGAATGTGGGTCTAAAAGGCAAACATAAACTCCAAGATCGATGGAAATCAATACCATATGTTGTGGTGGAGAAGTTGCCTAACCTGCCTGTTTATAAGGTCAAACCAGAGCATGGTCCAGGTGTGCTGAAAACTCTCCATCGAGATCATCTGTTGCCCATCGGTTACATGGTCAGGATGTTTAACCCATCAGATGATGCAAGCTCTGTTCGGAGACCTGTAACAAGAACTCAACGTACTCAGAAACGTCAACCAACCAAGTCTGAAGAAAGTGACACAGAGTCATCAGGTTCAGAGTTTGAAACTGTTCACAAACCTCCAGATTTAGATTTTGATATGGATGAGGTCCGGAGACGGATAAACATAAATCACTCTGTGGAGAATGATGAGAGTGAAAACTCTGAGGAGGATGGAAAAGCTGAGGAGGAAAACTGTGAAGTTACAGAAACTCAACAACTTACAGAAACAGAGAATGAGGAACCGCTTGAAGGTGCTGCACCTCCTCTGTCATACTCTGATATCCAAGAGACAAATACTGAATCTGTGGAAGAAGATTCTCAAGATTCAGAAGAGGGAGCAAAGTTATCTCCCTTACAAAGAAACAGACGTAATATAGCTGCTGAAAGAGAAAAAAGTGAAAGGTCTTCTACAGTCCGGACATCACTGAGAAAACCAAAGCCACCTATAAGATTTACTTATGAGGAACCTGGTCATCCATCTTTTGAACCAGTTACCATCATGCACCATGGCATGGTCATCCAACTTAAGATGAACCCTCCAGACCAAGACAACAAACCAAGGAAAAAGTCCAAAACATCCCAAAAGTATATGGAGGAGGATAAAAGGAATCACCCTTCCAAGTTGAAGAGGGACAAAAGGTGTGATGAGGACATCTACACATTCAGAAGAGGGAGGGTGTAGCCCTGTACAAAATTTCTATAAGTTACAGAGTATAAAAGATCATTAACAGTGTAACCTATACACATACAAAGAAAAAAGAAAAGTTCATAAATAGTTCATGTTAGTTAAAATTGGGTAAAAGGTGTGCTGGTTAAAAGTATTAATATAATACGTAGAGTTTAATAAGACTATTTACAGTTAAAGTTAAATTCATATAAGTTTTTACGTTTCATCTGAGAGAAAAGTAGAGAAGAAGAAGCTGTGTTTATCTGTGTAACCTAGTCTGTTACCTGTCACCTGTTAATCATTTAATTCCCGTTTTGCTTTTGGTTGTGTTAGTACTTGAGCCAATCAGAGTAACATCACTGTGTAAGGGGCGGGACTATTGGGACAGGTTTGTGTGAGGAGTAGTGAGCACGCATGAGAAACGGAGAACAGACGCTATGATGTGAGCGCTAATGAAGGAGGCATCGTGGTGTGGGAAGCATTAATGGTTTGTTAGTTTGTTATGAAGGTCGACTACTCGTGGTCCTTACAACAAAAAACTTTGGTGTGACCTGCAAGAGGTGAATATGATTGTGTATGCCTGTAATTTTGTGCTATATCGAACTGTTATAGTTAAGAGACTGGATGTATAACGTGGTTAGCGACATGCTAATTAGTGGTAGCATTCTGTGCCAATGTGCTCATTTGTTGTAGTTTTAGCATTGTGATATCTCTAAAGCTAAAGCAAAGCTAACGCTAATTCAATAAGAAATAGTGTTTGATAATGTGGCTCAATTCAGATAATATGCTCTAAGGAGACGGACGTTGGTGAGAGAGAGAAAGGGAGAGAGACTGGTTTTCCAACCGAAGGCCCTGCTGTTTCTGCTTTGCTGTTTCTGTGTGCCCTGCCGTGATCGTCAGTGCTGTGCTTCTTCCTTTGCCATTACCACCATTACCATCGCCATTGTTATTGCTGTACTGACTTAACCTGGATTCGTGAGTACTAACAGTCACATGCACGTGCTTTTTTGTTTATGCTCAGTTTCTGAG